>WYDI02033559.1:0-51548 GCA_009867235.2 Psittacus erithacus | reverse complement strand
TATGACTGTATTCTATGAAAAGAAGACAAACACAAAACCTGCCAACCCCCCCTCCCCAAAATCCCAAACAACCCCCCCACCCCCCCAAAAAAAAAAACCCAACAAAAACCCACATCAAAAAAACCCCAAACAAGCCTACACAGAGCAAAAGTATTTTCTAGGTTTGACATAAAATGAAAAATCTGTTTTTCTCCTTTCTCTCCATATTTTTTCTGTTCCTTTCTGTAGTCAAGATAGCAACATTTTAATTACAACAATAGGTGTGGCTACGTAATGACTAGGCACTTCTTTCTATTCTGCTCTACTGGAATTACAACACAGTATCCATGAAGCTTGTATTATTCACCAATGAAATGATGGTGCTCAGCTACAGAATTTTGTAGCAGAAAGCAATGAAGAATGTGCCCAATTCAATTAGCAAGATGATTTGGGTAAGTGGATTAGGCCTAGCTGGAACTGGTATGATCTCTTCTTGTGAAAACCATCATGAGACAATTTCTGATCACTAGAGGTTAAGATCTCTCCTGCACAGATCTCAGATGACCGATGACACCTGCAAAGTCACAGTGCCCCATAACATCATGTTAAGGCACTGAGGCAATGCTCACACTGACTAAAGAATGTCACATATCAAGCAATATATCCCACTGTAAATAAATTTCTGAGAGTTTTTTTTCCGAGGTACATTTCACAATTTACAGCGGCTACCTTTTCTATCATTTCTCTCAAGACGTGCACTACTCCACTTCCAATCCAATTTTTAACATTAAAAAATTTACTGCTGCTAATGAAATTTGTCAAAGCAAAACTGAAAAAAAACCCCAAAAACCAACCGTCCAAATAAACATATGACAAAATCAAAACTGGGAACCCAGACTCCTGCAAGTGAATCTCCATGTTATCCCTGCAACTGAGCACTATTAAAACTTTCTGCACGTTGCTTGCTTTGACATACTAACAAATGTTAGACAGGGAGAATGAGTGATTCAGCCATCTTCATGTACAAAAGCTGTTTGTTCAAAAATGTTTGTGTCAGATCACCTTTTAATATAACTCACTACTTGCTAATCCTTTTCCCATGTAACAGTGTGCCACAAAGCACGCTGTAGTGCCATTAAAAGACACCCCTGCTGTTTTCTCAGCTGTAGCAAAAAAGTCTGCCCCTCGTATTCCAGAATTGTTTTGAAAATTTGTTGTGAAGGAGAATTTGGGAGCTCAGATAGTTTTTCTTCCATAGAATTTAAAAAAATCATACTGAGTTCACTCAATGATTGAGTTAAACAGACAAGGGTGAAGTAAGAAACACACAAATGCTTTTGCACTATCTGATCTGTAATGCTTACCAGACAGCACAACAGTTTTAATAAGCTTGAATCAAGTTACCTATTTGCAGAAGAAAGGAATAAACAAAAAATGCATATAATACTTTTTCTACAACGGAGACTTTGCTAAACCACTCAAGTACTAATGAAGTATTTCAACAGCACTGGGGATAGTAAGACTAGCAACTGGGGCATGTATCATGATATTGTAAAATCTACCTCTGAAAGACGAGGAGGTAAATCTGGGTTTGACCTTACTATACTAGCATTCATTGTAGCCAGCACACATGGGGCTATGCGGGTGTCCTGGCAATGTGGAGAAGTTTCCACAGTTTAGATAAGACCACAGATAATATCCGTATTAGAGTCACACCAGAGCACATGCAGCAGGCAATTCTGTTGCAATGTTCAGCAGCATCAGTTCTCCACTGACCTTCATTGGAGTTCATCCAATGTCTTGCTGGTGCTGCTAAGCGCTTCTCAAGACCAGATGGTATAATCCTTCTCTTGCCAGACCTAAACTGCAAGCCAAATGTGCAGTCCTGTGATGATCAGTGCCTCTCAGGTGTAAAAAGGCCTGAAATCTACTCTGAGAGTAACACAACGCTGAAATAATAGCATCATACTTCACTGAGTAGGAAAGCTGTAAAATGAAATCGAATTTTTGCTACCTAGTCCTAAATGACAATAAATCACTCAGCAATTCATAAGGAAGCCCTATGCAAAATATACTAAGATTTTTCAAGATGCTTAGGTTTGACTATGTCAACCCTGATCTGTGGGTATATAATCTAAAAAATCAATGTTGGCAACCACAGGAGGAATTCCTGACATATAAAGGGATTTGTGGGTGCACAAAGCCCCCTTAACAGTCCTTACCCCTCCTCACAGAGCAGGCTAAGGCAAAGGCTTCTTGCATCTCCACAGCTGCAACCAAACCTTCTCATCTGCACACAACTGTACTGCACACGGTCATGGTTAGCTGTCTCCCAGCTGCTGTGACAGGTCTGCAGAACTTCCAAAAACCAAAGCAAACCTAAACACCATCTCTACTGAAAAGTTGCTGAATATTGAACATCTTTTGGGCATCTGGCACAGAGTGACTATGACCGGGGAAATGGAAATATGCCCTAGGTTCTCACTGCATTTTCCCTTCAGTCAATACAGTTGGGTAGCTCACAAGGGTGGATCACAACAGACACAAAAAGATTTCTTAATTTACTGCCACTGACTTTAATTCAATGTATTAGGAAACGCGGTAAAAAAACAAATGGATACTATCCATGTTGACAAATTTAAAATTAATATTCTTCTAAAAAAATAAAACACTTCGTTTTTAAAATGTCTCCTTTATTCTGCAAGCCTACCAGTGCAATTTGCCAGCAACCAACTTGAGACACTGGCTTTGTCTGTCACTTGCACAAGGCCATAGAATGATACAAGCCTTTACCCCTTTTACCTCCCTTCTAGAGCAGGAGCAGCCCTGAGTATTTCAGTATTCCACTTGCTTGCAAAATTAAGGCTGGAAAAAAAGCAGTGGATAAGTGAAATGCAAAGAAGCACAACACCGTGTCCACAAAGCAAACACTAAATATATCCCTATTAGCTCTAGCAATGCTTACTTTGTATTAAAACTGGCATACTTGAAAATTATACAAAATGAAAAGAATCTTTACTACTTCACCATGGAGAGAAAAATAGTTCTTATATAATCTTTTGAATGTTTTCATATTGCCGAAAAAAGGAGCTGCCTTCCAATATTCGTGTTGTTTCACTTGCATTTATTAAGGAGTTGTTTCAGTTAGCATTTTCAGATCCTTTACCATTATTCATTTGCCAATTAAAATAAAAAAAAATAAGAGGAGAAAAAAGTTACACAACGTTTTCACTTAACCTAGAGAAACCTTTTGCATTTTGAACCAAAAGAACATTGCTAGAGTAAAAGATGATAACTCTGGTATATCTAGGTAAAAGCATTCTTTGTAATGCATAAAATGAAGCAGCACATTCATGTTTCCTTCTTTTTCTTATTTGTAAAAAAGGATAATCTTGAGCAGTGGAAGATGAAAGCTGCCTTTTCAAAGCTCTCCATATGACCTGGTCAGATAACTGGCTAAAGTCTGATACTTTGCTTACTCTGATTACAGTTCTTCATCCACCAGGACATCATAAAATAGTGGAAGCAACTTCTCTGAAGAGGAAGATGGTCTCCTGACATTTGAACATTTCAAAAGATTAAAGAGCCAGACATGTTTAGTTCCCCAGCACTATCTAACTACACCTTATTATGGATGCAGAACTCACAGCCAGCTTACATTCAGCTCCCTAATCCTGAAATGCAAAAGCAAATCTCAAAACACCGTGAATATCTTGGAGTGAAAGTGCAGCATGTTTTGTTGCTAGCCATGCTACCTAAATCTATTTCTTAGGTAGCTGTTTATTTGTCAGCTCAGCTATTTGTCTTTTTTGGGGAGAAGAGAGTCAGTCTTTTTGCCAGGGTTTGCACAATGCCTAGTACAAAGCACTGTCCCAGACTTTATCTGGGATTGCCAGTATGACAGACACTATGTCAACATAGTTCAAAATACCACCACATAACAATAGCAATAATCACAGTCACAGACATGGATATGGCAATTATGAATTACACACAGTAAAGATTTGGCCAAATCTAAAGAGAGTTTTCTTTTGCACACACTATCACATGTAGAGTTTTTCAGCCTTTGCAGATCTCAGAAGAGATTCCAAATAAATTTTCATGAGAACAGGAAAGTTCAAGCAACCAGATTAGGTTTACTGCCTTGATTACAAAAATGTATGTATATTAACCAAAGAGTATTTGCCATATCCCAACAACAAACAAAAGGTTATTCTGAAAATTAAGAGTAATGAAAAGGATGATTCTGCCCATGGTGTGTACTTCTATACTGCTCAAAATGTGTACAGAAGCCAGTTCTGCAAAGTTGCGGGCTGATCACACAGGTACATTTGCTTCCAATCTCATGTCATACTTAATAGTTATATTAACTGCTCAGACAGCTCTCACGGAACTCACGTTATTGAAAACAGAGGATAAGACTCCATAGTGCTATGAAGCTATACCAGTGTGATGCTGCCACAAATTAAATCTAACTTTAAATCTAAATTTTGTTGAGCAGCTCAGGTAAAGAAGGTGCTCTGGAAAATAAACCATGAAGGCTAGAAGCTAAAATAGAAGGAAGACATTTTAGCAGTTGGGACATCCCCACACCTACCTTTCTCACTCTGGTACCAGTCTGCTCTACCATAAGCCTGCACCCAATCCATTTCCAGGTATTTCAACCATGCAAAGATGGAGATGAGGGGAAGGAGAATATTGGAGTGCTCTCTGAAGCAGTGTCACTGACTACAAAAGGCTCAGAAGACCTGTGACTGATCCCCATGCCTCTTCCTCCTAAAAGATGACTCTTCCCCTTTAATTAAACATGCTCAGGCTCTTAAGGGAAATCCTATTCCCAGCAAGGGAAGGGGCTGTGACTCTTAGGCTGACTTAAAATCTTCATGTAGAGATTGACTTAGAGACTGTTATTTAAATGCTCCCTTTGCTATAAATGTGAAAATCTCATTCTGAAATGAAGTTTGGCAGTCTTCAGCTCATTATAAATATTTGATCACTGGGATGCATTTTTAACTAGCTATTATGAACAAACATCAGACTCTTCAGCATTTATCATAAATGTCAAGAACCAGCAAATCACTTGCAAATTAATGCCACAGCAGTGCTAATAGGGTTACACAAGAATCAATTCTTGTGTAGCTGATTATTTTTTTGCTGCTGCCTGGCGAAAAACAAAATAATATTGGTTAAAGACTGCAAAGAGAGTAAAGGTTGGAGAAATGTTAAATACTGAAAAGGACAGTCACTGTTACAAACCTTGGTGCAATCAAATACCTGTTTTAATATGACTAAATACAAAGATACACATGTAAGAACGAGGGGTGAAAGCTATGCTAAGACAATAGGAAAACTGCCCAGAGAATAAAGAAGACATTTTGAAAAGCCACATCTCTGAAAAATTCTACAGGGTCATAGAGGATAATCAGCTGAAATATGTGCAAGGATAATTTTGTGACCAAAAGTTTTAATTCTGTCCTAGGATATAGATATCAAAACTAAGGTTCACTGTGCAGTAACTAGAAAGGGATGTGCCTCTATAGAGTCAAACCACCCTCAGACAAGTGAAATGAATCATTTCAAAGGTGTGCCTATCTTTCTCCTTTGAGGGAGGTCAAATTCCTAACTTAGGATAAATGCTTAATTTTTAGATGGCGAAGTGATATCAACCCTAAGCATGCAGACATTTTAAAAAAGCAAACAAGCAAGCAAAAAAAGCCGACAAAAGCAACCAAACAAAAAGCACCACAACATTGATGCTGGACTCTTCAATTCAGTGTGGTTGTCAGGACATATCTTTTCTGCCTGGTCACTAACTTTCAGCAAATTCACATGAGAAGGGAGTTACAAATTTTTAACCGCTCCTGGGATAGTTCAGGAAGAGTTGTGGTACACTGGTCTCAGCTGCCAACTTTTAACACAGGGCAGCGCCCTTTTTCTGAAAAGCAGGCATCGGTTTAAATAAAATAGCTGGGGGTTATTCAGGAGGCCAGACTGATCGTATTACACAGTTCTGGCTTTGTAATTTCTGAATTCATGAAACCTGACCAGAGTTTGGGAACTTAGCAACAATATACCTAGAAGCACACCAGAAGAAAAATGAACCTTTGAGGGTATCTACGTGTACCTTCAAGCCAGTGTTTCAGTTCAAAACTCTTTCTGTGGCACTATTACAGATGCTTCTAATCAATTATTTTATCAAAGATTTAAACTGCTAGCATCTGTAAAAATTAAAATAATTCAACCAAGCTCATAATATAAAACATTCCTGGTAATTAGGCCAGCGGGATGTCACCATCAGTCATACTTTACAGGGATGCAGAAGCCTCCCATTACACACAACACTGATGGAAATAGATGCATAGCAAATACCTTCTAAGTGCAAGTACTCATTTGTGACCTAAGTAAAAAGCTTGGTTGTTATCCTAACCTGGATTCATTACTGAGATAGCCAAAATCAATTAACACAATCATACAACTAAAATCAGACAAAGCAAACCAGAATTGATACCCACAGGTCTCATTCTATGCATCTTGATATATGCTGCTGTTGATACTAGCAATGGGGAAAAAAAAAAAAGAGCATGTCAAAATATCAGAAGAAACAAACACTTCAGAAAAGTATACCTGCACATCTAAAAAGTTATTCCACTGCCCTTTACTTCAAAATCAGAAATGCAGTGCTTGGAACTCCTAACTGTGGAGTGTTACCAAACCTGAATCTGCTAAAATGTCAGGGGGATGCATCTCTTGATATTATGAACACTGCCGTAAGTGAAAAACAAACCTCCAGGTTGTAGGGGGAAAAAAAACAAACCCCAGCATCAAAAGCCTGGTGTTCTTGTTTGGGGTAGTACTGATTCTACACAGTTCAGAAGAGAAGCTGGGCTGATCCCAGAGCCCAGCATGCCCTATAGTTGGGTGTTCTTCCTGTCAAATGACTCACATCTATTTAAAATACATTTAGGTATTTTGTATTATGGGTAAAGATTAAAAATATTTATTCAGAACAGAGCAAAAGTCTTTTCAATTAAAGGAAGCTTTTATTTTTATTTTTTTAATCTCAGAAGAAGTACTCATCATTTTCACTTTTTATTTCCCTTCATGCCAAACATCTGCAATTGCACATCCTGGCAATGCTCTTGTAGTTCTCAATGGGTATTTGTTTGCTTTTCCATCTCTGGTATGCTTCACTTCTGGTTTTGAGCAGACTCAGAAGCTCATAGTTCAGCAAAGGGAGTCCCTTGCTCTACCTGCTTCCCCTACCTTTAAGGGCATGAACTGGTTTTATGCTTTCAGGAGCGTTCTTGAAAAATTCCCAGCACTCTCTCTAGCTCCCTTTTCCTCCATGGAAGCTTTCCACAGAATCCTTCCCAGCTGAGCTCCAAGCAAGCTGAAGTTTTCTCTTCTAAAACCTAAAACTTTTGTCTTACTACTGACCTTCAGCATCCTCGGCAGGATCCCAGATTCTACAATATTGTGATCACTGCAGCCAAGGCTATCACAGACCTAGATATTACAAAGCAGGTTTTCTTGGTTTATGAATAGCAAGTCCAGCAGTACCTCACTCCTGGTTGGCACATCTAATGTCTGTATGAGGAAGCAGTCCTCTACACATTCCAGGAATTTTATGGATGACATGAGCTGCTGTATTGTTCTTTCAACAAATGTATGTGTAGTTAAAGTCACCCATAAGAACCAAGTTCTGTTGACTTGAACATGATACGACAAGGTTACCCTTCCATCCACTGGCAGCTGAGTTCAGCCAAAACACAGGATAGTGCTATATTCTGGTGCTATATTCTCCTCACCCTCCTAAAGCCAGGATAAACTACCTAGGGCTGTGAGGTTCCACCAAAGAGCCACCAGAAACACAGACACTGGAAAACTCAATGTGCAGAATAACTAATAAATCTACCAGGCTACAGAGTGCTCCTTGTTTTTTAACTGTAGACTTGCTAGCAGCACCAGAAAATCTAAAACCAGAAAACTTTTTCATGTGGAGTTGCTAAATAGCTCAGTTTAAGATTATGAGAAAGACAGCCCTGAAGCCTGCAGTGAGCACATGCACTGAAAAGAGAAAAAGCTATGGTCATTTCCCTTTCAATTTGAAACAAGCTCAGCTTAGACTTGTATCAGCACATTGCAAATGCTTTGTTTTCCCAGGTGTTTCTTTGAAGGGACAGGTGCACTTAAGTAGTGGACTGAACACAGCGCTGTAAGGACTGAAATCATGTATTGCTATTATTCATCAAAGCCTTGGTGAGACTTCCAGGAAGATTATGACATTTTGTGTATATTGATTTCATATGAAAACATATGTCTAGACCTCTGGTTCAGCACTTAGAAAATGTCTCTGTTCTGCCTTCATAAAGCCTTCCAGAAGACAGAAAACAATTTTGCAAATTCATCTGGATTTCATCAATGTCTAGAGAATCCTGGCCTCCCTTTAAATTCCTATTCATGCTTTTGTACCTGCACAAAGGGATCAAATTTGTCTTCTATCTTGCAATCTCTTAAGAAAAAATTCTCTTTCTTTTAAGAACCTAAGCAAATTATACAGTGTCTTACAAAAATAAATCCAGAGACCTGCCAAAAATGACAAAATGGACATAAATAAAATGATAGTTTGAATTTTAAAAGCGTAATATTATTTAAAAAAAAAAAACAAACAACCCAAACTTAATCAAAACAACAACAAAAGAACCAGTGTGAATTATGTATTGTCTATGGATACAACTGTGAAAGGTAGCATGACAAATGTCAAAAAGCCAACTAAACCAGGGAAGTAATTTTTATACTTTTAAGCTACCTGGCAACTTTTTCTTTCATTTGAGCAATCAGCTTGGTACCTCTGTGACTAAGTTATGTATATGGACAATTGAACGTCCATTTAGGTAAAGAAAAATTGAAACTGGGAAGTGCAAAAATGATTGTCTTCTGAGATTGACGACCATTACAGAGTCCTAAAAACTTGCCTTTTCTGCAAAATAAGTAAACTTCTCCAGCCCACAAACAGCAGAATGCCAACAAACAATTAGGAGATGACTGAATATAAACCAAGCAATACTTGGTTTCCCAAACTTTCCCCTATTTATTAACATGGTATCATATTTTTTGGGCTTTAGCAAAGTCAGTACCAATGTCACCTACTTTGGAAATGAGATATAAAAGGTCTTCTTTCTCCTTTAAATCTCAAGGAACTCATATTCCAAACACATTGCAACAGACATACATCTTTTCCAGTCTGCCTCACTGTGAGTTCATGCTCACAAACCATTTTCCCTGGCAACCAGTTACTATCCACAGTTACCACACTGTCCATTACTCCCACAGACAACTGGGCACATCAGTTGTGTTGGCTTTGTCCCTGCTGTCAATTGCCCCTTGCCAGTCGTTCTCAGAAGTAGGAATTCATATGGCAACAATGGACTGGACTTGCTGTTCTGTGTTCCATTTGACATCTCATCTGGCTCCATACCAAGTCAGAGACCCCTTTGCCTAGTTTTGACACTAGTAAGTGAAATAGTCAGGGACTGTTCTCAGGACGCCAACCGACACACCACAATTCAGTCTCCTTTCAGCTACAGTGACAATAGAGCTAAACTTCCCTACAGCTTCCTTCCAAACAAGCAGGACCACATCCAAACTGTCAGTCAGGAATAAGCTTTGACCCAGGCTAGACCCCAAGTCATGCCCAAGCACTAAAGCACTGGTAACTGATTCAGGCCAAAACCATCCAAGGGATGTGCCAGCAACCTCTTGTCAGTGTGTGGACCCTTCCTTAGCCTGATTTACTTTACAATTACAGTTTTTGACTAAAGGAAGCAATTATGTATCAAATAACTTTGAGAAGAATAACCCAAGCAAAAAAAGGGTCCCAGGTGCTGACTCATGTCCTTTCTCTGAAACACAGTTCCTATGAGTCTGGAAGCTTGGCTCTTATTCTGTGCCTCTGTTCTAGTTAGGTTTGGGGTTTTGTTTTGTTGGTTTTTTTTTTTGATGGCCATTATTTTTATTTTTCCTCTAGAATAGAGTTTATTGCAATGAGACTTTGATTTTACTTGAAGACTGTACGTAGTATCGGTAACAACTTTGACAAGAGAACTTGAAAATCTAAGGCTACTGATACCCATCACAGAAAAGAAAGAAAACAAGGTATCATTCTGTCACAAGGAAGGAACTCCCATGCCCCCATCAAACCAGAATAGCAGCATTATGTTTACATATTCAAAAGAACTGATCAAAATTTATTCTGTGACGGCTAAACTCTTTTATGTTTTAAACCTATTCCAGATACACTCTTTTTCACTACAGTTGCAACTCTTTCATTATTACTTTCCCATTAGCAAGCAATCCTGCCACGCCTTTTACACATCCTTCCAAATTTTAAGACATTTCAATAGGAATCGACAAAGCAGCACAGCAGTTTCAATGACTCTCTGAAAAAGACAAAAAAAAAAGTCTTCTAGGCGCCTTTACTCACAAAACCTCTTCACAAAAAGATATTTATGGATATTTAGTCTTTTAACATCATTCACTGTTTGTTACATATGTTTTGGAGTTATATTATTACTGACCATCAGGCTGTTTATTTTCAGTTTTGATAAACTTTCTTGAAGAAAATGGCTCATGTGAGTTGCTGACGGCTGATACATAATTAAAAATGTAATTTTATGAGGTTTAAGTGTAAACTCCTTCTCAAAGGCACATAATTTGTTCTTGTTTATGGCACAACATTTTCAGAGAATTAATGCAACAGATTTTGTGAGAGACTAATTTCTTACTCCATTATAATTATTTTCTCATATTCAAAGAAGTAAACTGAAGCAAACTCTCTTTATCCTGCTCACTGTGAAATCGCAGTATGCTCTGAGCAAAGACGTCCGAATCACACCCTCACAGATTATGAATAGCATCCCTGCTGAGCACTGTTTTTAAAGGAACAAAATATTTGAGCAGGATACCAAAGGTAACAATTTCACACAAGCAAGTCTGTCAGAAGTTACTGGGGGTTCTGCATCTCCAGGCATGCTCTGCTTAGAGAATCACTGAGCTGTGCTTGGAGACAGATGACTGGTTTGCTTTTTCCTGTATAAACTCAGGCACAGGCTTGTTTCTCAACTCTTTTTAAAAAAGCCACCTTATTATCCCGCTGTTCGTTTCACCAAAGAAAATTGAATTTTCATGAGGCAACAAGCTGAGATTCCAGATCATACAAACCCTCTGCTTAACTGTGCTTTCAGTAGAAATATTGCTGATCTGACTTGGCATTTGGGTTCTCCAGAGGATCCCGTAAAGCACTGGGTTCGTGAGAAACCTATTAAATCCTCCCCTGCTGCCATCTGGTGCCAGGAGCAAGTAAACTACTGTAACTCTTCGAAGAGTACCACTTACTACACTGATCCTGTGAAGCTGATCAGCTCTATCAGCAGGCTTACTAGCGTCTCATCTCTCTGCCTTGTATCTACTCCCTCCATTACAAACTGTTTGAAATGAGGCTCAAAACCTGAAGATAAATTAAAACATGAGGTACAATTAGTAAATGCTTGGGAGACAGTATGATGGAGGAGACTCAAACTTTCCCTTTCAAAGCAGCACAATCAAGCATCCATCTCCAGTGACTTGTATGCACACAGCATGGGCAACAAACAGAAACTAGAAATCCACAAATATTCGCAGAGCTATAAGCCTTGCTGGGATCACAGGGACATGACAGGATAGCTGAGGCTAAGCTTTAGAACCAGAAACCTTTTCTCCAGTGCTCACAGTGATGTAGTTGCCATTTCTTAGCACAGGGTAACTCTCCACTGCGCTCAGTCCAGATGCAAAAGCGAAGATGTACAGCTTGGAAACAAAGAAAGTTAACAGAACAAACCAAGGAAGCTGCCAGATTTGTATGTGGGGGTGGAAGAATCAGGAGGAAAGGACAAATTCTGCAAAAGAGAGAAGCTGTAACTAGGAAATGAGGATAATACATTTGGAGTAGAATGAGAGGAAAATTTATTGGAAAATGCTTGAAATCCAGGGAGAGGACTGAACACTCATGAAGAGCAGGACAGATGCAGGGAAGGAGGCAGTGGGAGAGAGAAGGGCAAGACTGGAACTTAGGAACCAGAAGACAGAAAAAGAGCCACTACTGTAAAATACCCTGGGAAAAAAAAAAATTAAGATAAAAACCAGACACAGGATGAAGCCCAAGAGAGAGAACCCAAGACTCTGATCTATAGGAGAAAAGACTGGAAATAACTGCTTGTGGTTAAATGGCAGAAGGAACTTAGAGAGAGAAAGGGCTCTCAGAAAGGAGACAATGGATTTTTATCAGAGACACATGTCGGACAAGCTGATATTGGTGATCAAGGGGACTTAACAGTTCTTTTCACGGCTCTCCAGTTTTTTGTTTTGGAGAGGGGTGTTTTGAGGGTTTGTTGGGGTTTTTATTACAGCAGCTTTTGTTGTGAAATTTCCAGCTACTCTCCTTATTTCTGTGCAGCCTGAGCACTCAGAGATATAAAGATAGCAAACCTGTGCATAAACAGAACAGGAAAAGGTTGCAAGAGTAAGCAGAAAAGTGTAATTACTTTCCTGTGGTCCCACAGCAGGTTAGTACCAAAATGAGGAATAGAATTCAGATTCTTCCTCCCAGCTCCAGTACCTAGTTCTCCAGACCCTGTTGACTTCTTCCATTTCTATGCAGCATATAAAACAGAACAACTAACAAGATAGGCACCACTCCAGCAAACCACAGACCCATGTAGGGAGGCATAAACGCGTCTGCCTGCAGTGTGACCTGAAGGGACAAAACACATTTCTGGTTCACATTCCATGTAGCCACAGTTGTCACAAGCTACATGTCTGAGCTAATAACTTAGGCTTAGAAGAAGAAAATGGTAGATTAACAATATCATCCTAATGTGGCTGGAAGAACTGAGCTGTCTTTCATTCACCCAGGTTACAGCTCTAACAGAGCAATCTATTCCTCTCTAGAAAGACATATGTCTCTGAAAAGCACAGTGTCTCTTGCAGTTACATATCCACATTGCAATGAGGATTTGTAAAGCCCAAGGTCCAGCGCATCAGTCATATTTTCCCCCTACTTCATTTGTCTCACAACAAACCATCTAAAGCATGGCTGACGGGGCATTTCCTACATAGTTATAGCAAATGAATGAATTCTTAGTTCATAGTATGATCATAAAAAGCACTACCAGAGTTAGCTAGGCTTTAACAAGTGGT
The DNA here is from genome assembly GCA_009867235.2 of Psittacus erithacus. Taxonomy (NCBI): domain Eukaryota; kingdom Metazoa; phylum Chordata; class Aves; order Psittaciformes; family Psittacidae; genus Psittacus; species Psittacus erithacus. The sequence goes on along the minus strand of WYDI02033559.1, from coordinate 38,336 downwards.
TACCAACAAAGTAATGAACTTTAATTAATTAATATTAATTAATTTACAGCCCACTATTTATTTTTTTTTTATCTCTGAAAAAAAGTACATCTAGCTACAGTTGACTTCTCTTTCTTCTAGGGAACATTTCACAGGACCACAGAATCATTAGGGTTGGAAGGGACCTCTCGAGATCACCCAGTCCAACCCCTCTACCAAGGCAGGGCCACTGAGCAGGTTACACAGGAACACATCCAGGTGGGTTTCTCTACTTCATTTTCAGCGTCACAAAAAGCATTCCAATTAGTAATAAAAAATAATAAAGAGGAAATCAACAGCAGTTGCTACAAATGAATTCTGAGAACTGCTAATGCAGATTAAAAAACTTGTGTTTCTGTGTGGACGTATACAGAAATAACATTAACTGAAATAGCTCCGGTTGGAAGACTGAAAAGTAACTTGTGGAAATGGATGCTTTGCTGGAACACCTTCCAAATCCTGGATGCTTGCAAGCTTCTGCTACCATCCACAACTTCTAGTAGCCATGGAATATATCATAAATATTTTTTCCAAAAGCTCCAAACCAAGAAAGCAAACATCAACTATATCTCTGTTAATGGATCAATACAGTCACAAGTCTATATTCGCCCAAATGTTCACTGAATGAACAATGAACTCAGGATTTATCACAAACACATCTGCTACCATTTATCCTTTATATAAGTTTCCAGTCAAGCCTACCATGTTTTTTAAAACAATAAAGAATCTAGACAAAGAGAACTTTGGCTTTGGTTCTGCTCCAGAGACTGCCAAACAAAAAATTATACTTCTGCCTCCAACATTTTCTACTAGGTCTTGTAACAATTCTCTGCTATCTCACATTGTGCATTATAAAAGATGAAATTTCCCGTGGCAGTTATACATAAGTAGATTTGAAGAAGAACTGAAAAGTTTTTTGTTTTAGCAGTACATTTGATGACACAAAAATACAGAAATCAGTCAGTCATTATACGCTCTAAGCACTGTTATGCTGTAAAATAAAAATGTTTCATTGTCTTTGCAGATTTACTGTCTCACTAATTTTAAGCTCAATAAAGTGAAGATCACAATCCAGACAAAAGATCTTGACTCTGTATTTTCACATGTGCTGAGTAGAGAACTTCCTTAAGCATGAGGTTCCATTGGTTATAACGGCTGTACTGAAATAAGAAAGGGTTGTAAACCCATGAAACTAGAAGAAATAACTCACAAGCAAACAGAAAATCAACATTATGACTATCTGAAAATTATATTTAAGATGTGCTAACCCTTCAACTGTCAGAGAAGAAGAAAAGGCATTTGTCACAGAAAAATTCTAATGCACTTCAGATTGCTTTGGGTCGGTTTTGTCGGGTTGCTTATTCACAGATTCTGCATTTCGAATCTGTAAGAATTAGTATTCTTCACCAGCATTCTTCGATTAGTCCCCCAAGTCACAGCATGCTTGCAAAATTCATAATAATTTGGCTTCACTTCAAACTTGCGTTTTTCTGACTTGCACTTCCTCAACCATCCTCCAGCTTCTCCCATGCTGTGCTGAAAGTCCTAGCCTGAAAAGCAGCTTTCTACTAGAAGGGACGCAGCAGCCTGTTTGGAACACACAAATGAAAACTCCTGCCTAATTATCATAATGCATGTACAGACTGGGCATGGCAGTTCTCTCCACTTCAGTACAAGGATGTATTTCTGACTCTTCGTCCACTCCACTTCTACTCTGGTGTAAAGTCTTACTGCATTTTTCCATTCTAGCTCAGTGCCCTATTCTATGCCAGTAGTAATCATTCATCTGTTTCAGCTTCATTAAATTTTGTAGAAGAGCCCCTAGCTTAAACATGACACTCTCTTCTGGAGTCTCCAGTATCCTTCCATGGATACCAACAGCAAAAACAGAAAGAGGCAGACACATTAGCGAAAGAAAGAAGTGGAAAGCTGTACAAAAGCAACAGAACCATAGTTGAGCATAGTGGGCCAGAGGGAAGAATCAGGATAAGAAGAAAGACTACTGATGTCAGAAGCCTATTTACTGGGTTAATTTCCTGCAGATACACAGCACCCAAAAACCAGAAGCTATTAAACTGCCACTATACTTCACTTCAATCTGAAGATGCAAGACGAAAGAAACTTACAGTGGTAAAAACTACCAGAGGGCAGGATGAAAGGATCCAGAAATGAGAATCTACAAAAAAGTAGAGTCTGAATGGCCAAGAATAATGACAAGTTTGGAGTAAAGACAAGCTTAACAACAAATTGCACAGATAATTACAGAAAGATCATGTTCTCATAAAGATGAAAGTCCTGGAAACTGAGATGTAATTGATGGCAGAAAGAACAGAAAACAGAAAGAACAGAAAACAGAAGAAGAAAGTCTCAGGCAGAGGAGAGAGAAACTGAATAAGGCTCAGATATAATGCCCTTTTCAAATCTGTAAAGATCTGAAAAAGCAGAAGAAGGTGGAACAAAAATACCTGTTTATCCTCTACTAACATGTTTGAAATTCAGTTCCTGTAAAGAAAATGTGAATATTTTTAATAGTACATCACTTAAAGTAAGCATTTGCAGTTCCTAAAAATTCTATAACTTATCATACAACCAAAAAATTCCTGCCTTTCTTGAGAACTGAAAGACATCTCTTCTGCTTCATACAAGATCAAAGTAGACACTGGCATTCCTACTAAGGAATATTACTAAAAGTGAAAATCAGTGGCATTCATTGAATATAAAACACTGAACTGGAGAGCTGTTTCTAAAATTTGTTCTGAGAAGACATTCTTAGATAACAGTTTCTTTTTATTGCATGCTTTGTTATCTCTGTTGACCAGGCTATTACTGCTGTAATACAATTTTCTGCTTACTTAATGGCACAGGATCTTGCACCCGTATAATGGCAGATGGAGTAATTTTTAAGATTAATTAGATATAACGTAAAAATTTGCTTAGACTAAAAGGCCAGGTAAAGTCTTTCACTTCACAGTACTTCAAAGAACATGACTGAACAAGACGGGGAACTGCCTAGATCCCCAGTCTCATTGTGCCTGCTAGTCCCTAGTAGTAGTTAGCAAGCGGAAAACACTGGTCTTTGTAAAAATATGTGGGGAACGTGATCTGCAAAGTTAGGTGCCTCCAACTGCCTTCAGCACTCTTCCTGCACATACCTTAACATAAGTATATTGTCTCAACGCCTCTGAACTCTGTTACCGTAAGTTCCACATTTCCCTCCTTGCATAGGAAAAACAAAGCCACAGTTTGGTTTCTGTTTTGCATAGGAAACATCAAGTATTTTAGCTGGTTCTCAGCTTCCAATCACTAAGCTGTACTTCAGCACTCTATACCTTTCAACTTTTGGCTGCCATATTTAGTGATCCCGAAACAAGTTATATGAAGAAAACCAGTTAGTTCAGCAATGAGAATTTGAGAATTTCGAGTACTTTGTGTAGAAGTAAATGCCAACACTAACCTCTTTCATTTTTTCCAGTTCATTCTGTAGTGCTTGTTTTGCAATTTCAACTTCTATAAGCTGCTGTCTCAATTTTTCATTTTCATCTTCTGTTACAGTACGTTTTTCTTCCACATTTTCTAACTCATGATGAAGTCTCACTGACACATCTTTTGCAACCTAAATTAAATGTTATATCAAAAGAAAGATAACAAAAAAATTACTACTGCAGTACAACTATTCAGAGGTTAATTCTGGATGTTGTGATGGAAGCAATATGCAAGGAAACATGTAGACAAGGACACCTACAGAAAGAATTCTAAATGGTTCTGAATTCAAGCCAACTGCTTCAAGAAATGGTACATAATTCCTGAGGACTTTACTGTAAACCACATTAGACATTAAACTCCAACTCCCTCTTAGATTCTGTTATGCCGATGGTGAAACAGGACCTTCATTATTTCTGGAGACAGTGCAGCATCTACTTTCTCTCAACCATTCCTAGATTATGTTTTGCAATGCACTAAGGTATATGGTCTTCAAATAGTTGACGTGCAGAAGCATCTAGAAGCAGGGTCCACCTTTACCAAACCTTCCTTACCTGTGACTTGCACGGAACAAACAGACACATCTTGATTTCGACCCTGTTAGTTTCTCTCTTCTTCATGGACACGTAACTGAAATATCTGGCATTAACTGCTATTGGTTCGTTTAAAGAGTAAAATATGCACAAACAACATCTTTACTGACCTTGTGGTCACACAAACGATGCAAATATTTTAAATAAAAATGCAAAGTAATGGGTTTTGTTGTTCGGTTTGGTATTTTTTTAAACACATTTTCCCAAAAATGGAGTCAAAAGTCACATTGCCATAACCTAATTCCTCTTCTTCATGTAAAGAGAGTTTTGCCATTCAGACCACTTGCCTTGTATTTTGTGAAACCACCAGAAACTATAATCATGCACAAAAAATATTTAAATATATACTAATCACTGTTATGATGGTGATTTAGACATGTACTTGAAAAGCCTAATTTCCTGCTTTTTTTAGAACATTAGAAAGTATAATTAATCCTTCTTAATATTAGCTAGGGGAGCTCAGAGACCTATCCTTTATGGCTTTCACTAGAATGATCTTTATGTTTGTGTGTCAAAGAATTCTCTTTAGCATACTAAAACTCTAAAGAAAATTATAATTGTAAGCAAGCAGTCAAGAAGAATCCGATCTATCAGGAAACAGCAGCAGCTAGTGACTCAGCCGTCCCTGACAAGAAACCCAGTGTGTGCAAATTACAGATACAACACTGCAGTGTAGCAAAAGACCATTCAACAGTCTCCCCCACTGTACATGCAGTAAAGACCCATAATACTCAACAGAAAGAGTGAGTGGAAGGGAATTTCAGTTATAACCATACTCCAAAGAGACTGCAGGGTGAGCTGAGAATCACACAACAGGGCTATATCTTGATGTTTTTTCGCACGCTCAATATTAAACTGCTCATCTGGTTGCCCAACCAAAGTAAATGGAAAATCATGGGGAACATTTTTATCAGCATCCTGTCAGAATCTGTCTTCAGTCCATAGATACAGGCTGGATCAGTAAATACTACCAAATAACAAGTCATTACTGGTAGTGATTTTTGACACAAAGTTGGGTGGTGTAGCAATTGATGCAAGAAAATCCTACAGAGCATTCTAGATCACATCGGAAATGGGACTGACTTGCAAGATGCATTTTAATACAGCTATGTGCAAGACTGTATATATGAAGGATTAATTCCCCTAATATATTACCTATGCAAAATGAACAGCATTACTTTGGATATAAATTCTTCAGAAGAGGGCTTGGGAACATTACAGAAAACTGCAAATGAGTTACAATGATGGTTAGCAAGCACCCAAATACAACTAGACATTCATCCCTGCTCCAAAGCAGAACACATTCATGATCTGCAGGAATGCTCTCCAAAAACACTATTCCTTTCCAAAAAATCAGTTATATGGTTATCAGGAAAGACATAGGAGAAATCCTAATTCAAGTGAGCCCTTTGTCCAGCTCAACCTGAAGCTTTAACTACCATCTCTATAACGCAGGAGAGCACCTAATCAGAGGCACCCTCACCATTTCCCTCCCTGGCCCTGCAGGTGTATGAATTGCTGATACAAAGTAACACTGAGCCAACAAAGAATTCAGCTCTGCAAGATGGAAACACAACATCCGCTCAGGACACAAAGGCTCACATTCAAGTTCCGCCTACAAAGGTACATGCCTCCATTATTTAGCTAAGCATCATTCTGAATGTGTAAAACATCTCATTCTCCTCCTAAAAGTTCTCCATGAGAAATGGCAGAAGGCTAGTCAACTGAAAAAAGCTGGAATTCAGCAGGAGCCTTTAACAAAGTCTAGTAGATGGAAACAGAAATTAAACAACTTCCAACTAGCACAGGAAAGAATGCATTTCTTCTGTAATTAGACCATTTAGATGTACAATGGAGATGACTGATACTTTACCAACGTTGATCTTTAAACAAGAACTGAAACTTTTCCTCAAAAATGGGCTGTGGTGCATTCAGATGTTATGGATGAAATACAGTTGATTACACACTGAAATTCCATGGGTTGTGTCTATGCTTTCAGGTGGATGTGGAAAATCCTGGCTTCACTGAAGGTATCAGCAGTTTTTCCACTGATACCAGTGATGTCAGGATTTCATGTGGTGACTGCAAGTAATTGATCTGATGGTCCTACGAAATCTTTACTGAAGAGTGCCATAATCCCCTCAAAGTCAGGGGGACTATTAGGTGAAGTTGGTTTAATTTTGCAGTCATAGGGTATGTTCCACGTTCATCCCAAAAGATCCCAAACCACTAGATCCTAATTTGTATTTGAGTCATGTCTTGCACATTAACTTTACAAAAAAACGATTGGCCTGAAACTGAAAATGGTACACTTGACCACTGCTATCCTGAGAGCTGGTTTGGGTACATGGTGTACAACAGAACAGATGGAAATGCCTGACTCATGAGGACCATGAGCATGGTCATGTCTCCTTCTGAGATGCTCCCTCCCCTCAACACCTGTGCAATGTCTGTACCTTGAGGTCCTGCTCCATGCTGCGCAGGAGCTCGCCATCAATCTCGCCGGTCTGGGCGTAGCGGAGCCTCTTGCGCTCAGCCTTGCGCAGCCGGTACTGAAGGATCCGACAGTTCTTGTTGGCTCGCTCCAGTTCATGGCGCATTTCCTGAAGCTGGCAGGCATCCTCCTCGAAGAAACTGTCCCTCATCTCATCCATCTCTGTCCTCAGCTCATCTATCTCGTTCTAGCACCGAGGCAAGAAGAGGACAGGGACGCAACAGGTGGGTCATAAGCACAAATGTTAGCACGCATAGGGGAAGGCGTCCAAAATGGAGCTCCTCCCCGCAGGGACGCCAACTAAATACAACCGGGCTCATTAAAAACACCGCAGCGAAGCAGGGAAGCGCCACTGGCCGCGACAGGGCCATCTTAACCCTGCCTCCAGCGCTAGTGCCGGGGGAGGCGACGGCCGGGAAACCCTTCTCCGGCGGGGGAGAGAGGGATGCCGCCCGATCCCCGCCCGGCCGCGGTTCCCCCCAGCCCCTCACCTTGAGGCTCTCGTTCTCTTCCCGCAGCTTCTCCATCTCTTCCTGCATCTCCTCCTGCAGCTGCGGGCTCAGGGAGCCCTCGGGGGCGCCGCTCCTGCCGCCGCCACCCGCCTCGCCCTGCCGCAGCCCCTCCGCGCCGGCCGCCGCCATGGCAGAAGGCGAGGAGGCGGAGGCGGCCGGGGGAGGCTCGGCCGGGGCGGCAGCCGCGGAGGAGGAGGCGGAGGAAGCGCTGCCGCTGCTGCTGTGGTTGCTGCCCTTGGTTTGCATCTGGGCTGCTGCCGCCAGCCCTTTCCTGAGGTGGAACTGGATGAGCTCACTTTGCAGGCATCCCTCCTTCCAGTACCCGCCGCCGCCCGCCGCCCCGCGGCCCTTCCCCACACCCGAGGAAGATGGAGGCGCCGGGGCCGCCTCCCCCACGCCCTTCAGCGGAGACCGCCCCGCTTTCCCCCGCCACTGCTTGGGCGGCGGCGACGGCTGCGACGCCACCGCCCCCTCCCGCTCCCCACCGCCGCCTCCTGCAGGGGGCGCCTCCTCGGGGGCCCGTGGGGCGGCAGGCTCGGCTGCGTGCGGCGGCTCCTCGGCGGCGGCTTTCCCGCCGGCGGCGGACGGCGATTCAGCACCGGCGCAGGGGTGGACAGCTCCCGGCGGCGCGGCCCCGCGCGGCTGCTTGTCGGCTGCGCGGCCGCGGGTGGCTCGGGGGGCCTGGCCCAGCGGTGGCCGCCCTGAAGGGGACTTGGCGGCGGCGGCCGGAGCGCGGAAGGCGGCGGCGGCGGCGGTGGTGGTGGCGGCGGGCGGCGGGCGCGGCGGGGTGTCACGGGCCCTGGCCGGAGAGGAGGCTCGCTGCTGCTTCCTGCCGCTGCTGCCCTCGGGGTGGAGGCGAGGCTCGGCGGCGGCGCCCCCTGCAGGCGGCTGGCTCATGGCGGCGGCTATCTCGGGGAGACGTCCATCACCAGCGGCGTCTTCCTCCTCCTCCGCTGCTGCCGCCCTGAGAGCTGCGGGAGGAGAAGCGGGGAAGACAGTCGGGGTGGGGACGGAAAGGGCAACCCCGGGGCGGCGGGGACACGAGCGGACAGCCTGCCATCGCCCTGCCGCCGCTGCGCCCCGCCTGCATTCGATCCCGGCCCCGCGGGCACCTGCGGGCGGAGCGGCGGCAGGAGACGAGCCGGCCGAGGCTGAAGCCCAGCGTCAGTGCGGGGAGGCTCTGGGGAGGGAGGCCACACTGCACGGCTCTGTCTAGGATCAGTTCCCGCTCCGCTCGCATCTAGGGGCGTTTGGTTCCCGGTGCCCCACGCCATGGGCTGCCGGATCCGAGCTGACTCTCCACCCACTCACAGCCTTCCCTGCCTCTTGCCCTCAGTACCTAGCCAAGTACCGGTGTGGGTTGCTGCCACTCCTGTTTGCGCCCTCAAATGTCTCTTCTAGGCGTCCGGCCCAGCCAAGTGGGGAAGGGCTGCTGTACAAAGGGCTGCACACGTGGAAGCAACAACAGATTCCCCTTCATCTTTGAGAGGTGCTCTTCCAGGACGAGATTAGGCCTCCAAAAGCATCAGAAATTGAGCGCCGTAAAGGAAAAAGACCATTCAGTCAGCTTCTAAACTCAGGCTTAAGGCAGGTTGATCGGGCTTTGAGCAACCTGGTCTAGTGGAAGGTGTTCCTGGCCATAGCACGGAGGGTTGGAACAGTTTGATTTTTAAGGTCTCTTCCAACCCAAACCATTCTGTGATTCTGATTCATCCCAGCTTGTTGTCCAGAGGCATTGTCAGGAATTAAGACTTTGTTACTGGTTGTGCTGACATAGGATTGAGGTATAATCACTCCAGGAGATTTTCAAAACAGAGGAGGCAAGGAGTATATCCTCAACCAATATGAGATGTTGTGGGGTATTTGCCAAAGGGTGCTCACATGGCATTTTTCCTTCCTAGTGACAAACCCTGAGTTTTTGTGGCCACAGCAGATTTAAAAGGGCTGTTAAAAGCCATATTATGTTGCTAATGTTCCTTAATATATTCTGGAAATAACAGCTATGATCCACAAACTATTTTCACACAGGCTTTATTCAGCTATCCCTAATGGGAAAATGTGAGCAAAAGCAGAAATGACAGCATTCCTAACAGGGCCCAATGATTCCCTCCTAGAAAGCAGTTTAACTATTCCCGACTAGGACAGGGAATAAAGAAACGCAGCTGGGCAAAGTCATTGCAGACACTATACTATACCCTGACAATTGGTTTACTCCCTGGAACATGCCACACAATGAGGCTGTGTTTGCTCTGTTCTCACTGGCAGGAGCACAGGGTTTCCTCCCAAATGCACTGTCATTACCACCCTTATTTTAACCAATATACTGGAAATTAATGCTCAGAACAACACAATTTGGCAGAAAATTCACAGACATTAATTAGTAAAAAGGGAGCATGGGAGTGTAAACCTATCAAAATTCACACTTTATATGAGATTTTCTTTGTATCTCTATCAATCACCACAAACAGAATCCCCCCAGTATTGTTAGAGCTATGCAGGCACAAAATATCACTTTTCTAAATCCAAACCTAAAGAAACTGTAAAAAGCCATGACTCAGCTTAGATCCTGCACCGTACTCATGCCTTTTACTTTAATGTTCAAAATTAAAATGAAATCGGGAACCCTGCGCTATAACTGGATCTTTTCGGCAAGTTTCACCGCAGCAAAGTCATCTGGCTCCGCCGTGATGCGCCGGGAGCACAACCCGCACCGCTCCTGTCCCAGTTCTGGACCGGCCACTGCCGGCGGTTCCAGTGACTGATGTTATTTTTAGCTTTTTTCTTTTAACTGGTACAACGAAAGGCCCGGTTAAGCCCAAGTCCGAAATCTCGGTCCCCACAGAACTCCGCCACACAACCTTTCCCTCCCGATGCAAAACCCACGTGGCGCCAGGCTGCAGCGTCTCCGCAGGTTTTCCTGTCGGGAACAGCTGTCCAGGAGCAAAAAAGCATAAATAAAAGGCAGCAGCAACAAAAGGGAAAAGTCCGGAGGCTCCACCCGCCAGCGTGAGGGTCTCCCCTGCCTGGGGCTCCAGGAAGGGCTTCCCCCGCCGCCAGCCCCCTTCCCCCGCCTCTCCCTCTCCCAGATCCCTTAAGGTCGAGATGGGCTTAAGCCTTGGGCGAGCTGCTGCCTTTTGTCAGGGTTTTAAAGGCGCGGAAGGATTTTCGCAGGTTCCCCTTTATACCTAGCAGGCTTGTTGCATCCGAATCCCGAGTAACGTTAGTTTTTCGGAGGAAAAAAAAAAGAAAAAAGAATAAAAGGCTTGGGTCTAAAGAATCCGCATTACTCACCAGCACTTTGTCTGCCGCCGGCCTACCGAAATGCGTGCAACGGAGAGACGAGCACCCGCACACGAGGTACCCGGCGCTGCCAGAGCAGCTCAGGAAAATGAAGTAATATATTCATGAGCTGACCTCACTGGGCCTGGGAGACGAAAAGGAGGGGGAGAAAGGAAAGCAGCGAAGAGAAGAGAAAAGAGAAGATTAAACAGCAAGAACCCCGCCCAGGCCTGAAGGCTGAGTTGCGTCCCCTTCTCCAGCTGCACATGATGGAATAGGATTACAGCGCAAATGGGGGAAGGACCGAGCTGTATGCAAGGGATGCGTCCGGTTTCCCTTCCCAATGCATGCAGGCAATCAATGCCGATCAATTATTCAGTGTCCCCTCTCAGGGAGCCTGCTCTGTCCCGGCAGGGCGCCACCGGGACTGTAACGGGATTTTCCTTTGTTCGTTCTCTCCGCCCGCGCTGGGAGCACAGCAGCCAGGAGGAATAGAGACAAAGACTGCTTTGGTGGGAATCACCACCTGGTGTTATTTATTCGCGTGAATACAGGAACTACCGGGCCATTGACCCTATCATGGGCAAATCCCAGAGGTGATCATCTATTTCATCTGCTTATTTTGTCGCAAGGTGAATTCACCTTTGCTCTGAAGCATCTCAGAGGACTCAAGATTTCACTCTTGAAGTCTTTCCCAATCACTGACAAAGAAAAGTGGAGAAAAAGCTTTCTTTCTTTTCCCTGTCCTCTGAGGAGGGGACCTTTCCACCCCGTGGCTGTGCCCGGGAGTCCTGGGCCAACCAGTGTCCATGTTCTGCATGAACACCCACCAAGAACAGCCCTGGGGAAGCAGTGCTGGTGTTGGGGCTTTCTCCAACACCATTCTACCCATAGCAGCTGTCAGGGCCCGTGGGCTCCTGGGCTCTGCCTCAGCCCCAGAAGGCACCAGGGGGACGCAGCCTGTGCTTTGCTCCAGCCAGGAAAAAACTGTTTTCAGGCTGGAAGTTCCTCCCCAGGGGTAATTAACAGAGGATTTTGTGCCCATAGGTATGCCAGCATATATATACATGCATACACCTAGCTACAAAATATATATATACACAAATGCACTGCACAGACTTACCTACATAAATGTGTGAGCATACACGTACACGAGAATACACATTATATATGTGCACATGGATCTATACATTGTATCTACATATATGTAAGTATCTGTACATATCTGTAGGTATATGATGTGAGGTCCTCATGCATCCCCCTCATGCAGGGGGAGGGCAAGCTCAAGGGAGACAGCTGCCTTCTTTCCAGCTACCTCTGCTCTGCAGTCCTCTTTATTGCTTCTGTTATGGCAAGCAGGACCCATATCCTGGGATGGGGAAAGGTGCTCCCCCCCTGCAAATGCATGTCCTGCATCTTGAGCCCAGAGGCTACATGAACTTGGTAAGTATATAGATGCAATGAGCTGAGGAGAATCAGAAAATAGGAAATGGAACATTTATGCTGGAGAAGAAAAAAACTGGGATGATAAAAAGGTACTTTTAAAATTAATCATATTTAATGATTTGTTAGGCCTTTGAAATTCATAAATATAGACTGCAGTCATACCAACTAAACAGAATAATTGGTTGAAAACATGATGAATGAAAATACAAAATGTTTCTGGAGTTGGAGCTGAGAAATTTTCTTATGAAAGTGGGGGGTAGATTCTGTTAGAACACCTGGGCTCCTTGTCCCAGTGAATATACAAAATAGCAGTGGTAAGGTCATCACAATAACATAATATTTCATCCACACAATATCCTCCAGAAGGACAAGCACATCAGTCCCTACCATTAAGCACTGTACAGCAATTAGCATCCTTTCTGCTCCCTTGGTAGGTGAGATCCCTGGAAGGACATTCCATAGTAAACCAAAAATGGGATGTGGTGACATCTCATACCACCTACAGGTTTTATCGTGCTTTTGGAAAAAGAGCCTTATTTTCTCATAGTAGTGTCCAAATGAAAACCAGGTCATTAGATTATCTTCACCCATATTGGCAGGTCACTTGTCTATAGAAAAGACCAATCTTATGGTAGAAAAACTTGCCCATCTCTCAGTGTCCTTTGGGATTTTTGACTTTGTTCTTAATACTTCTATTCTGCCTAAACCATCAGTGCTGACACACTTATAAAAACTGACACAGACAAAAAAAATATGCTTCTGCTCATAACATTTATTCTTCCAGGGGAAATTGATATAATCTACACAAGCAAAGCACTCTTTTGCTAATAAAAGCTCTATTTCCATTAGGAAATTTGCTGCTAGATCTCTGTAGGCATTTTACATCACCAGCAGGTCATATATATAATAGACGCAATAACTATATCTACCCTAGAATAAGTCCAGTATGAAGAGACCTATACAGAAAAGTTAACACAGTGAGAGTTCCATTTATGATCATTATGAGTCTCTAAAAAGCTGTGGATAGAAAAAATGCACAGAAAAAAAAAACAACTTAACTTCACACGGAAAACAATTGGCTCTCTGATTATTACCATTCAGAAATGAAGCACTGACATGATGCTTAACAGTTGTGGCTAAAATGTCAGTTCTAGGCAAAACAATGGAATAAAATATTAGGAATTATTTTGGGATCAGTAGAGAATGAACCAGAAATCTTTGTTATTGCTCCAGTGTTATTCCATTGTACAGACAGACTTTCATTACTGAGAGCAGTTCTGGTCTCCCATCTCAAACCAGGCATGGTGGAAGTACAAGTGAGGTACAGAGAGGGTCTACCAGAGTCTGAAGTGGCTCTGCTCAAGGAATGACTAAGTATGGTAGGAGTCTTCAGTGGAAATGGGGTGACTGAGGAGAAGTATGATGCAAGTCCTATTGGATGCAAACTTTAGTTAGGAAGGTAAACAAGAGTAAAAGGTTCACTGTTGCTCACAGTCCCTTCCCATACAAGTAGTGCAAAGACACAAATGTGAAGGCAATTAAAAAGCAGAAGAACTTCAGTATATAAAATGGTCCTTGTGGTTAAGGTATTCAACTCCTTGGCGCAGAGTGTTATGAATATAGGGGTCTACATGGGTTTAAAAAGAGAATGAACAAAGTCATGGAAGAAAAGTCAGTTGGAGATAACAAAGGATAAACATGTTGCTAAAAAAGCTCTCCACTGGCAGTCGTTTTTGTTGGGTTTTGTTGTTGTGGTTTTGGTTTTTGTCATTTGGGTTTTTTTTTTTTATCTGGGAAGTGGTCTGGGAGAGATACCAGTATGTGTTTTTGTATTCTCTTCTAACATCCACTATTGACCACAGCCAGTTACCTATCAGTAAGCTAAAAGATCTGTGATCTGATTTCATATGAAAATTCTTATTCTATTTATATTAATAGTTTTGCCTCTTTGTCCCACCTTCTTTTAATTTCTTCTTTTTCATTCTTCCTCCTTAGATTCATTGTTATGCAGAGCACTGGTAACCTGCTGCATCCTGGTAGAACATACCTATGACTTTTTCACTACTTTTTTGCGGTGAATAGCTAAAAGTATTTTGACTTGAATTAGAGCTGAAATACCTTGTTTTCTACTCCTAGTTATTGCTTGCTCACATAGAGATATAGTTTTTATTCAGCCTACAACTGTGTTTAGTTGTATGCAGTTGTGCAAGAGATGAAAAGACACCAGGCTGAAAGAGGAGGAGGAACAGAAGTGACAGGAAAAATTTCTCCTCTAAGTAGAGTTTCAGCTGAAGCCATTTAGGTTTCTTCTCCTAAGCTGAGAATTCCTTTATGTAACACCCTAAAATTATGACCCAGACATGACCTCCTAGCTTTCAGTAGAGAATACTTTAATAACAGCTTTCAGAACTGGGTTGGAGAGGACACTTTTCCAGGAGGATGCCTGGGTGGCATGCACTTGCTGTACATCTACCACTTTGCTTACTCACCTCCTCTGCCCTCTTGGGAATATGCTGGGTTATTCTAGGGCAGAAAGAGGAGCTGCTGGAGCGTGCTGTGCTAGTTCATGGTACTGGCATTGCCCCAGGTGGCACAGGATTCAACTTATCTCCCTACCTATGGAGATGCGCTGGACATGACTAATACACCAGACCAGAGCCCTTTTTCTCTGTCCATGAAAAATTGAAAGTTTGAGACTTTAACTCACCAACTTCTAATATGTTTACTAAGCAGCCTGATATCTATAGCACCAAGCAGTAATTTGAGAATAAACAATGAATACTTTATAACTGTTCTCTTTTCTTATTGACTTGGAAATTGAAAAGCTTTCCAGATATACTGCATATCAGGATTGCACAGCACCGAATCATGGTATTTCAAAAAGAAGAAAGCTTTATGTTAGAGAGGAATAAGACTCGGATGAAAAAGCAATGCTGAGAAACAAATAATCTTCCAAGTTCATGCAAGTCATCAAATAGAAAAATGCAAACAGCACCAAATAGTTTGTTAAAACAGGCATATTTTTGCATACATGTTTGTCCAGATCATTATATAAAATCATGATGGTCCTGCTTGTCATGTATCTCTCCGTTTTCCTTCTCCTATTTAACGGCTGCTCCTCAGCTGGGGACAGCTATAGCATGGCACACTGGGTCTGCACCTTCTGTTCATCCACATCTTCCTACCCTCAGACCCCACCAAGAAAACAGTAATATCACCTGCACCCTCTCTGACAATTCATCCCAATGGTCATGCTGCTTTTCACTGCTAAGTAAAGGAAACAGCTTCAGCCTATGTATCTGTAAGGGATCTCCTTTATCCCATGTTGGGAAGTCTGCATGTCACACACTGTGTCCTACCCGTCTTGGTTTAACTCTTGTGTTCCAACACCTGGCTGGTTTCTCAGCATCACAGCGGGTGACAAGGCACAAAATATTGAAATTATAATGGCAGTTAAAGCAATATTTGGCTCTGTCAATAAAAGTAGGTTAAATTAGATCAGTTGCCTGTTAGAACTCAGTTCTCATAAAATAAAGGTCTGGGCCTATATTTGCTATTAAAAAAATTAGTTCAGCCTTTGCAGGCTTCAGGAAGTTTTATATTCCTGCTTTTTATTCCTACTGCAATCAATTGTACCTATTGTTCAGAGATAATGACAGAACTGAGCATGCTCTGAAATAAGCCAGTGCTATTCAGCCATTTCTAAATGAAAAAACAAGCTCTACCAGTTTCTCTGTGTGTCTCCTGGACTTGCTATACCTTATGTTACTAGAATGATTTAGAAAAAAATAATAAGAATTTGGAACTTAAGACATCATTTACACTGAAAATAGTCTCTTTGTATTGCTGAGTTTGCTGCCACTTTTTCATATTCAGAGGATAGCATTATACCAAACTTGCATAAATCATGCATGCATGTATCTACATAGTCTATGTATTACATTAGTATCTACAGCTCATTGATTATTTAATGAGGCTAATGGGAGAGGAACTGTACAGAAAATTTTATAGCTAAGACTGTAAGAATGAAAGTTAAAGTATGGAATTTTTGTAGATTAATCAGTCTTGTACCCTGTCTCATTGCATTTTATGTAGCATGCTTACTGGCTGCTGAAAAAAACAATATTCCTGTTTGAGCACTAACACAGTGCCAATATGTTCAAAGAGTCATTTCCAGGAAGACATTTCAAATACAAAGGACAATGACTGCAGGTAACCTCAGAGCTCTTCTCCAGAATTAAATGGATGGTCTTAAAAGAAGTTAGTCACGAACAGGCTGTACGCCAGGGTCTGCCTGCCTCCTCCTGTGAGGGAGGCTGTGCCACAAGTTCAGCATTGCACCAAGCAGTGGCCACATTCAATATGAAGGTTTTGTTGCTCATTTAAAGTCCTCATTATGACTTGCACAAGCAGGTTGCAGAATTCTTACCACATTGTGCTTCACCACAGCGTAGACTAAGTGACAACAATGGTTCTAGCATCCTAGGGGGTTTGCAGACTCCTTCCTCCATGGAGTGAATTCACACATTCACACTCTAAAGAGAGTCTGGGAGAAGCAGGGACATCCCAGTCTCATACATCTGGCAACTAATGAGGCAAAGTCCTTTTTAGAGGTCTCCACAGTAGGTGTTTTTTTCTTCATTAGTCCATTACAGCCCAATGGTCAACCACAGCATCAGTCAAGCAAATGTAAAATGAAACTGCACAGCCTTAAAGGTACTGAAGTGCCCAATTATTTTTGTCTGCTAGGGGACTTACACCCATACCTCAAAAACACAGGGGCTGAAGCAAGGAAGCAGGTGATGAAACAATCTGTGTTTTGTCAACTGAGAGGCTTGATTGTGTTTTATTTTTTATTTATTTCTCATTTAATTTTAACTGATTTTTTATTTTGTCCTTGTTAGTTTGGGATGCTTGTTTTGATAACTTATGAACATGTATAATTATTTAGGCTGGAACTGTATCTTGTTACTCTGGCTTCCAGGTGGCATCACATTACCATACACATAAGCTTTCAAATTCAAAATTTAATGTAGATTTTTCAAGAGCTGGTGTTAGACAACTGGTTGCTTTTCCACCTGTGATGCCTCCTGAATTACCTTCTGCCTTACTGTCATCTTCTTACTGATAACCTGTCTTTTATTTTCTCTTTAGTCTCTCTGATAATTATTCACTATAACTTGTATTTCAGGATCAGTGGATTTTTGTTTGGATCTAAGTAATTTGTAAGACTAATGTAATTTTCCAGGATAACTCTTGGACTATGAACTTCTGAAAACGTTGGCAAATTTATCTCTGTTCTTTATTCTCTAAAAAGCCTGTGAGAGCTCAGCATAAGTAACTTTGAAAATAAGTTTTTTCATTCCTATGTCTTAATAAATTTTGAGTATGATGAGTTGACATTTTATTTGTTATTTACTCACTAGCTGGGGAGAAATCACTGTAATTAGGCAAGCTGAAAATTAATACATCAATAGTGAATCAAATCCTTTGTTCACCAATTTGTTGGGCTTTCTATCACGCCTGTTATGCTGTTATCTAAATTCTGGGTCATATCCAAGCTTCTTACATAATGCCCTGGTGCTTTTGGAGAAATCAGAGGACTTCTGGCACACATCACAATAGTAAAATCAGGATATCAGGTTTTTCTGGTACATGTTGATGGAAAAGGCTCTGTAGGTGTATTGAGAAGTATATATAACAGCTTTGTTGTATAGCTTTTGATTCAGGGATTGCACGTTTGAAGAGCAATTGAGAAAATTATTTGCCCCCATATCCTTCTTTGTGTATGTTGTTATTGTTTTATATGGTTTTGAACAACAGGCAGTGTCAGCTAGCTGTGATTATACCTACAACAGCTTTGCGTGCTGCAGCTCCGTGTGGGAATGAGGCCAGAATCCCCGTTTCTATGGTGACTTCACCCTCACATCACCCTATCAGGAAGCCCCTTTTCAATGCCATTGCCCTGGTGGGAGGGAGGAAGAGGAGGTGGAGGCGTGGAAGGAGCATTTCCGACGGGGAGCCATGGAAATCAGGGTTGGTGCGTTACCTTTGTGGCCTTTATGGTAGTCTGGGAGGATCGGGAGAATGCAAACAGAGAACTCGTTCCTGCAGGGCAACCTTTGGGGGGATGCTGGGCTCCTCACCCTATCTCCTTCCTCTATGTTTTGCATCTCTCAGAAGCACAGCACAGACAAGGTGCTAATAGCCTGATCTTGTTTGGAGTGCTGGTGGAGTAGTGGTATTCAGCACAGCACATCTTACTTAGGTGTAATTCTATTACAAGCAAAATAACTATCAGGCTTTGTGGAGAAAGGGCAGGCCAGGTGACACTGGAGTCCAGCAACAAAGCACTGGGTCACGTTGGCAAAGCAAAATGTAAACCCTGGATAGATGATATTGCTGCCCATGGAGAATCAGAATGCTGCAGCACAGATCTGAGATAATCCTTTATTGATCTAAGGCGCTACAGACCATGATTGAAGGATTCCCTTAAGCTTATGATAGTGCCTTTGGGTTGGAAAGGGTGCTGCAGAGTGGATTTTTCTCCTTGCCTGTCCTCTGAGAGTGAGGTTAACTTGATATCTATCTCAGCAAAGTCAGCAACAAATGCAGGTGTTTCTGTTTGGCCTAAATAATCAGTTATTAATGAAACATTTATATAGGAGATATATACAGGATGCCCTACAGGTTTCATTCATTACTGAGGGAGAAAGTCCAAGGAAGGCATATGATTACCCTGCTGCAATTCCGTACTTGCTCAAAAGAGCAGTGATCTGTTCCTTCTAAACTCACCCTCTTTTCCTATGTTCCAGGTTGTCTTGTGGTTGTGGAAAACACATGTGCAGGAAGAAACAAAACCTAATATTACAGTGATAGCCTTTAAAATCTTCTGTGGCTAAATTTTGGCTCCACTGAGGTTAATAGCAAATCTCACATTGTCATTAAAATGGCCTGACAAAAATGTTAGGATTCCTTGGCCAGTTTACTCAATGTCTCCTCTAAGGTGACACAGGACTGTCCACAGTGATTTGAGTTCTGACAAAGTTAGTTAAGAAGCTTTACTAAATAAACTGCTATAAAGCAAATATATATTTTCAAGTCACTGATTATTTCTGCCATGATTACTAAAAAAACCCCCAATGTTCCCTTCACCTGAAGTACTTCATATAACCTGAGAAAGTCTGTGAAACAAGAAGTTGATTTTACAAAGAGATTTTATTAGAACAGCAGCTGTCTTTGCTGTCTTTGCATGCAACTTTTTTTTGTATGACATAAAAAAATATAAGCAGTGCACTCCGATCTCCTGTTTGATGCTGATCATGTACCACATGGCTTTCTGTGTGACACTCTTCTAAAGTCATAATACTCGCTGCTGTCTCTTCCCCTCCTAACCTTCAGATCTAATCCTGGAACAAGCTGTGAAAAACAAATTAACTCAGGGAAGTCCCTTCTCTCAGAAAGGTTTGAGTTCAGGTTTTTGAGGGGTGGGAGGGAAAAAGGCATTTTTACTCCATTTCATTTGCATGAACTTTCCATTAATCCAAAATAATTTAAAAAATACCTGAGTTGAAGCACAATTGAAGCTTTCTTTTTGTTTACCATACTTTTGATAGCTCAAAATGCAACTACAGTGCTGAAGGCTTTGCTACCATCAAAGACCACAAAAAGACATGTGTGAAAACTTTTCTTGTGCCCAGAATATCCCTCTTTCAGCAAAAGTAAGCGATTTCTTCAGGGACTGCCGTGGCGATGTTCTTTCTTGTTGCAGGATGTTTTGTGAGCCACTGGGTTCTGAGTCTGGATCTGAGCACTGAATTATGAACCTGATTTGATTATGTTTACTTTTATAGCTTTTCAGCCCCATTTTATAGGCCATATGCAAGAGTTTCATAACTATACTAAAGCAGTTAAATTGGATTGCGCATTGAGTAGTCTGTATAATTCAACAGAGACTTGCAGCCCCCCAAAATGTTGTGTTTCTGCAAAGCTGAGAAATTGAGGAGCTGTGAATCTGCCTTATCTTATGACTTCCCAGGTTAAAGAATGTTCCTGCTAGCATCATTCTCAGCAAACTGGAAAAATCAAGTTGTTTCCCCACATGCACAAAGGAGGAAGTTGATCTCTCCATAACACAACTGAAGACATATAAGAAAACTAGAAGATAGATGTTTGATGTATGCTGCTGTTGAATACTGATGAAATAGGAAACAAAAGGCCTGTGTGCAGGGAAGTCTTATTTCCTGTCACTGGAAGCTGAAGGTGCATACAGGGAATAAGTACAAAAGTTCAGTTACATATTAAAATATTCTTGGTGAGGGCATGAACTTAGTACAGGACGGATAGAAAAGTCTTGCTGAGTTAAGTCAGAAGTTCTGTAGCTTGTATGAAAGAGGTAGCAGCATCTGCTTCCCAGTTACAATCTTAACATTATACTTGTGATCACACTCAATTGACAGAGACCGGAGTTGTTCTCAGTGCTCTAGTTCTGATAATGATAAAATTCAAGTATGCTAAAGTTTTATCACTACAGATTTCTCTTCCACAACAATAGCAACATCCTTCACGGCTGCTCTGCTGTGTCTTATCTGAAAAGGTACATCTTTGCTACACTGGTGTCTGTCTCAGACAGCATTTCTTAGTGATGCTTTGCTGGGTCCGCTCAATGATTTCCCTGAAATCCACTCATTTTGGCAGAAGACTGCTGAGTAATTTTAATGTCCTTTTTCCTGTACTCTGGTAATCTTGCCACAGTCTGCTCCGGGCCTCCTGGGACACTGAGGAGCCACACACCTTCTCAGGAAGGAGCATGACACTTTTGAGGCCCTGAAGGCAAAGTCCACACAGATCATCCCACAACAGGAATCAGGATCAGATTCTGCCAAGAGTCCGACAGTGGAGGATTACTAAACCCAGCCCCTGTGTCTTATGTTTTCCATATGCATTTTCATGTCTTCTCTTTTTCAGCATAGGCAGTAAATGAAAAGCAGCTGCAAGAACAGGGTATAAATACACTCAGAAAGTGCATCTTAGAAGAGATGTGTAAATTGCATAGACGTGGAATTGCTGTACCTTTTTCTCCCCCATATTTAATTCAGGGTGTGTTCAATAACGTATTTTTTTTCAGGCACTACAAATACTTGCTGCATGTTGTCTCTTTCTTGATTTCATAGCAGAATTAAATGAAAACTATGATTACTAGGTCTCAAATTAGTGAAATGCCATAAGACTTTTAAAATTTGCAGAAGACAGGCACAATTGTTTTCCCACATATAAAGCAACAGAAAAATGTAGATAGATATTTCAGTGTCTTAACAACCAGGCAGTGGAAACACCTTCTGTCATTTCACTGTAAAATATCAGTGGTGTTAATGAATGTTTTTATTAACATTATGCTGTAATTAATAGTATTAATACACTAGCTAGGTTGGTTTTTTTTTCCTGGATACAACAACAGAAGATTCAAGACATCTCTCAGATGACATTGTTATCTACGAGCGAAGAGCATGTGGCCATTATTTAGCACCATCTCTCTTTCCTCAGTTCAAGTCAAGAACTAAGCATAGTCACCCAACACCCAGGTATCTTGGTGGGCTAACACTACAAAGCAAGACCAGAGCAGCATCAGTGAGCTGGAGCATGGGGACAAAAAAGCATGCTTTGCATGGGTGGGGCAAAGCCCAGCACTGTCTTCACTGCTCTGCATGTGTCCTCCTCAGTTCTTGAGGGAATTTAGGATCTGAATTCTACTTGAACCTCACTCCCTTCCAGACTGGGGTAGAAACATGGTCAGCAGGATATAGGAAAGAGATGTTTTCTTTCCCCTCTTTCATGTAGGGGCAACACTGAACAGAAGTGGCAGGGGATGTCAGAAGAAGACTTCTCCCTGCTCTCCTTTGAGGAGGGGGAGCAGGAGCAATGGGATAGAGTAGGCCATTCCAGGAATGGCGTGTGACAAGCAGGGTGTAGGAATGCTGCTAACCTTGACATGTTATCTGGTATCACTTGGGAGCATGCAATGGGTAAACTGAGCCAAGCAAAATAAACAATCCAAGAGCATTAGTACATTTTAACTTTGAACAATGAGCAGATTAACTAAATATATTTATGTATGAAAGAACAGGTAATTTTATCCTTGAAGGCCTGTAATACTTAATCAGTAGTCTATGCAACTTGGCTCAGTCATATTACTGAAAAATACGAATTTATTGTTCTTACTATCCTAGTGGATAGAGTTTATCTCTGGGTAGTGGCCTGAAAGTCCAGATGACTTTGCAAAAGTATGAGACTGCTGTTCACCAGTGCAACACCCCCAGAAAAAGACCAAAAAGAAGAAAAGCAATTAGATTTAACCAGACAACTCACCTTTTGGAAGTGTTTTGCAGGTCTTGGTGAAGAGCCTTTTAAAGCTACATCTTGCAATCACTACCAAAGCTTGGGTAAAGGATCAAACCAATTCTTTGAGCAAGTTTAAAGTGTAACTCAAGCCCTTCTGCCCTCATCAATAATCCTTTCAATTAGTCTGATTCAAGCCATTCAGATAATGGCGACCTGCACCAGTGGTGTGAAATGAGCACATCTATGACATGAGTTATTTCCATGGCTGCCTGGCGAGCACATTAATGTATACGCAGTGTCCCTTCACCAGGGAGTTCTGGGAACTGCACAGATCAATACCTCCCTGGGGCAAGAGCAGTTGAGATTTTTCCTTTCAGTATTTCTGCAAGTGATAAAAACCTCATGAATATGTGAGCAGGAAGTTGTCTGTATCTGTAACTATATCCATCCTGAGACTCAGATTCATTGTTTGGTTAGTGTTTGAACAGTGACATAGAGATGTGAAATGTAGAAGACATCAAGCTTTTTCTCATAGGAAAAATAGGAGAAGTCAGAATGACTCCAAAGATTTTTTTCTGAGTCACAGCCTTTTTCTGTGCACTACCACATTACCCGGCAGCACAAGTTTCATCTGAATCAAAACCAAGCTGGCTTAGTCCAGTCAGCTTTATGCCAGTTTAAGGCATTATCCTGAGTGCAGGAAAAGAGCTGATACTTGATACAGTATAAAAGCAGCTGGGCAAAAGTTACTTTTCTCCAGTTTCTGAAAGCACTTTGGCTGACAAAGGTTTGCTTAAAATCATTCTGTAGCACTTTGCTGTGATATTTTTGAGCTGGCACAAGAAGCCCTAAAATCACATGTACCCTCTCGTTGCATCCATCTGTCAACAACTGCTGGCCAAGAGAGGAATGTAGACATTTTTACGTCAGTGCTAAGTTTTGGTTTATGTGCCTGTCTGCCACTGTATAGGAACCAAGTTCTATTCCAGGTTTTTATTTTTTTCAGTTACGTATGGATGGAGCACAGATTGTGAAGTTCTATAGCATCACCTAGTGGTCACACCCAAATTTGCACAGTCAAATTTACGGGGCAGTTTCACCGCCCCTACCCGTTCAAATTGCCGGCGCCGGTGCTGACTCCGAAGGAAAATGAGAAGTAAATTCTGTATTTCCAGCTGTGAACCTGATGGACTCTTAAGAAAAAAAATATGAAGTAGAGCATCGGGTTAGAAGTTCTGTTATGCCCATTTACCCTGTTACCATTCGCAGTTATGAAGCAAGCATATCAAGTCTCTTATTGCAAGGTTTCTTTGCAGATAAGGCTAAGCCAAAAAATTTTGATGTGCAATTTTAATATAAGGATGATAAAAGCCCAGGATTAGAACCTGATGGAGTCACTCAGATTTAACAAAATAAAGTATAATGCTTTTAAATTATTTGTCCACAGGCAGAGAATCAGAACTGGTATCCAAATCTTCTGTCTCCAAGGCTGATCTTCTTAAAATTAGATTAATTAGAAGAAAATGCAACAGAAATCCAGGAGGAAGTAACAGATTTCAGAACTTGCCTTCTGTAAATCTTGGCTGTTCATATTCACTGTTCTGGAGGGGGATTTGTCTTCTGCCTCCTTCTTAACAGCTTAAGATTTCAATATTTCAAGAACTTATGATTGATTGTGTTTGACTGTGTACTGTGTTAGTATGCATAAATTAGCCTATATCTAGATCTATGCTAAGGCAAAAAAAAAAATAAAAATTAATCCTGGTCTTTCTGGTCTCTCATTTAAATCTAGGCTGCAGGGTAAGGCTTTTTTATACCTGTGCCAATGACACTCTTAGTCACCTCAAACAGGTCTCATCACTCTCTGAGGAAGGCAACCTTTATTTCTAGAAAGTACAGCAGCTCCCTTCACCATCCAAACAGCAGAAGAAAATTCAGATTATAGCTCCCAGCCTCTTCTGCTGGGTAGTTTCCCATGGTATGGCATTCCCTGAGAGTAAGTACCATGTTGTGGTTCTCTTCAGTGACCACAGAGCATAATCCGAGCAGTGGTGCAGGCAGGGAGAAGTTGAAGGTGGGTTATACTGGAAAATAAGGTGGCAACAAAACAGAGAGCTGGATGGGAGGCTGAGGGAGACATACATTTTTTCAACAAAGACTATTCTCATCTTCCTGATGTGAATAAAATATGACAATTGAATATGACTCACATTGACTAAGGTCATGTGCCTCATTCATTTGAGGAAATGGCTCTTTGGAGTAGTCCAGGAATGTCTGGGAAGCGGGATGTTTCTTCCAATGAAATCAGTAAGTCCTCAGAGGTTCTCAGTTGAGTGGACTAAAAGAATGCATTTCAAACCTGTTTAAAACAAAACAAGTGTTTCTTTTGCATCCTTTTGAAAACCCAAGGCTTAATTTTTTGGGGACATGGGGCAGTGGACTAGAAAGTCCTGTCCCAAAGCAGTTGCCCAGTTGTGTGCCACATGGTTTTCATTATGGTCTCAAGATTGGGAGCCTTTGTGGCACTTACTCATATTTGTGTTTGCCGTGTCATATCAGCAGATAGCTGTCAGCTACATGAAATACATTTCACATGAATCTTTACACATTGGACACTTGTATTATAGAATTGTCATTGGTGTGCGTGAAATTGTGTCCTGTGGGAGATCTCAGAAATCGAGTTCTTGGGAGCATATAGGTGTTGGATTTAAAGAGAAATAAAAGGTGTGATCTAAAAAGAAATTAAAGCGAAATGAAACAAAAACATGAAAAAAAAAAGAAGGAAAGTGGAAATATTTATCATGTTTTGCATAAAAATGTTCTGTTTTACAAAATGTGGTTTTTGCCATCTTTCAACTGCTGATGTGACACCTCTTCATGTACTATGATTAGGTCTCATTTTAAAATAATGCTAGCTTTTTTGCACAAGAATCTGTCAATATGCAGTCATTTCTCTGTTTTAATACCTGTTCATGCATATGTTTGCTCATTCCATACCTTTCCTAGGTGTATAGTATTATTATCATGTTTCTGAAAAGGTGACATGTAGGCAGTATATGTTAAATATACATCTTAATTAAATCAAATAGGTTTGGAATCTGTTTCTAGCGAGCTATTGATACTTCTCTAAACAAGACTGAAATATCTTTTTCTTGAAAATGACCCTGTTTTCTTCTGTCATTGAAAATGAAACAGCAGAACCAAGTTACTGTGTTGTATACCAACACAGAATATCAATTAGAAACAACAAGAGTGTTATTCTTTCCCATGACAGAAGCAACATTAGGCTGTGAATGTGAGGATGATTTCTACTTCCTATCTTTTATTTCACTACATTTCATTCCAGTTGTCTCATACCAAAATTTATCTTTCCTACTTACACACTAAAGACTCATTTATTTCTTTGAGAAACATTTTTGCTACCTCTCCTTTCCTTTCTTGCAAGGAAGCTTCTCACCTCCCCCTCCCTTTGATTTTTTCAGTCTAAGGAAAATGGCTGCAGCTGGAAGAAGATGGATCACAGTTCTGTGGAAATTGCAGAGGACTCTCTGCAGTCTCTGAGTTTAAAAAGGTGGAAATATCTCCAGATTTACATTTCTGAATTAATTGTTTACTCCTCCCAAATAGCAAAAAAGCTGTTTTGGTCCAAGGTTTTAATTGATGCTGTCATTTTACACACTTCACATCAGTTAATCTGGGCACTAGCATATAGCTACAGATTTACTGCTTTGGATGTTTGCACATTTCTTTTAATGAATCTTTGTCATTATGCTGATTTTTCCTAATTAGTTATTCCCACTTATTCTCATTTTCATCTAATTAAAATACCATGCTAAAAATACAAGTGAAGATTCAGTTAATTTGCCTTATAAATGGATGCATAATTAATGAAAGATTGAAAAAAAGCCAACTCACAATATGGTTCTGGTACTTTTTCCTGCAGTTTGCTCTTTCCCTAGTGATATACAAACAAACAGCCAAAAGATTTCCTTGAATTTAGAAGCAGGCTTAAAGCTGTGTTTGAGTAACTATCTCTGAGACAAAATAAGCATATTATATTAAAAATGTAGCATCATCTTCCTACACTAAACAGTAGTTTACAATCCTGATGCTCTCAGGAATGTATCTATTTTTGTTTAACCAAATTTTAAATATGCATTTCAGTAAGTGGGGGGTTTGGGTGGTCTGCTTTAAAGGAATTAATTCTATCACATTATGAAAATAAGGCTAATGTCTTTTATGATATGTTGTTGAAGAGGTGGTGATGAAGACCATGTATCTGTAGGTGCCAAGTACTACAGATATCCAACTTCATGCAGTTTAACCTTCGCCTTCTGAGCTGAAGAGAACAAAAACATGTGAAGGTTATGGTACCATCTGAAGTAACCTATAAGGTAAATATACATTAATAATATCATAATTAAAATATAGGTTAATTAAAATTTTCTTGTTTCATGTCTGATGAAGGGGGGATTGTTTTTTGTTTATATATATATATACATATATATATACACATCTTAACAGTGGTCCTGCAAGCAAGCCTGCACAAGAAATTTGAGTTATTGCCTGCACTTCTGTGGAGCACTCTGATTGAAAAGAGTACCTCTGGGATTGCATCAGGTACCCATTACACATTCTGTGTGTAGGCTTGCTCCTAAATCAATATTTTAAGCTTGTGGGTAGTTCATCTTCTTTTAATAGTACTAATTGGAACTCTGGAAACATTGGATTTACACTTGTGTTTGTAGCCATTTATTCAACCAGTCATTCACCCAGCCAGCCTCATGGAAAAATGACTGCCTCATCTGGGAAAGAAAAACTGCATATAGTAAATATCCCACCACAGTTATGAATCTGGTATTTCCTAAAACAGGAGTGGATGAATTTGATTTGGAACATTATTCACTATCATTTTATTTAAATTTGAATTTAATATTTTTAATTTCTTCTGTTAAACAAATAAACAAAAAAGACAAAGTGAGTATTTTATTATGGCCATCCTTCATCAGCAGGATTTATCAGCACAATTTGAAGCCTAAATTGTTGAGATCTGTAGCACAGGTTACTCTTTCTGGTGAGGCATAATCAGCAGATAACATAGGAAGGTTTTTGCAGAGGGGAGAAAAGATTAATAGATAACATGAGAATGATGTTTTCCAATGAAGGAGAAATTTTAGGTCCAAGGATGCATGAAGGAGCCAGGGTATGAATATGCAGCACCTCATGCTATATCCACACATGCAAAGCGTAACTTCCCCTTTGGATGCCTGATGCTCTTACCACAACGTGCATTGCTACATTAGTGGGGGAGTCCACTCACATGTCCCTGGGCTTTGGCTAATGACTTTTACTCAGAACCACACCTAAAGGAAGTAAAGTAGCAATTTAAAATCCCTCCTATAACCCTGCCGTGAAGTTTTGATGAAGGACACTGGAACCAGAGAGATCCTCTCTGCCAAATTTCAAAGGCCTATGAAAAAAATAGAAATAGAATGTCCATTCAAAGTGATAGCTGGAGGCAGTAGCAACAGAGATGGGTTAACAACCTAAATATATTCACCGCTACAAGTTTATCCAGTGAAATACATGGAGAATGCCTTTTGCTACAGCATGGTTTTGTTTTCCCTGGAACTACTTGCAGTCAAGCAGTGCACAGAGACGCTGGTGGAAGTGCCAGGGCATGAAAAAAGGGTGACAGAGAGGATCACCGAGATTCATTCTTCTTCTCCTTAGGACATTTGCCCTAAAAAAAATTGTATGAACTTTCAGTGTTGCTTTATGTGACTGGAGAATAATTACATCCCCAGGTTACTTGAAGGTTTCTCACCTGCAAAGCTCCATATCAGTTCTGAGCTCATTCCAGTGAGGGTACTAATGTCTCTTCCTCATTGGCTTGCCAGTTTCTTCCTCAGTGTCTTCCACCAGGACTAAGGAACTTCATGTTTTGATAGTTTGGGGACTTAAACATTGCCTGCCATTTCTTCTTACAGTCACCTCTATTAATCTAGTTGTTTATTTGCTTTTCTGCAGTTACCTTGTAGCAAACTCTGCAGCCCAGCTGAAAACTACAGTGTTCTCTCTTGAAGCTTGACAATAATTACATAACAGACCTGAACTTACCATCTGTCACTATCTACAGTCTTTTCCAGGACTTGCTTCTGTTACTATGTCTGTAAGAGCACAGCTCTTACAGAAACTGGTACAGTACTGAGAAACTGGTAGAGTACTTATTAAGAAAGTGATTAACAGATCAGTAATGCTGTCATTGCCAATAATCTTTCTTAATCTTTCACTTATTTAAAATGCTGACATCCTTGGAGGGATGCTATGACTCAAGACCTGACAGCAATACTACTCAAGTCCAGTTGATGCCACATAAATACTCCCGTCAACCCACTCAGGCCAGCAAGCCAGCAGGACTGGATTCCAAGCTGGAAACTCCAGAGCAAAGATTTCTAAAAGGAAAGCTGTTGTCCTTAAAGTCTTCAAAAACTTCAGCAAATTATTTGACCACACAGATAAGCGGGGAAGTGGTGTAAGAGCTACAAAATGAATTCTAATATTTTGCAGGAGGAATATTTTTATTACATTAATTTAAAAATTATTCTTGACTCATTAAAGATTAACAGGCTTGTTGAAGTCCTTCTGTTACCATAATAAGGCAAAAGGTCAGACTTCAGAAAATGAAGGATTTCAGTAGAGTCTGTCTAGTAGGTTGGGGGTCAGAGCAAAAGGAATTGAAATAGGGAACTGCTCCGGCTCCCAGTAGGTGTATTCTTGGTTTATGATTTTTCACTCTATGTAATTTACTACATATAATCTGTTATGAGGATGTAAATATATGGTATCTCTGTGAAAAATGAAAATGTTTATTCACATATCGTTACTGTAGGCACCTAAAGTGAAATCGCCCATGTAATACGAATGACTGGTATCCCTCAGTAGGAGATTTCAGACTCTACTCCTTGACTCTAGAAAGAGAGAGAGAGTTTAGTCTCACAAATTGGACACTTGTCTCAGTGGTGGTAAAAATAACCCCCACTGTTACTCACTCCTTCATGTTCCCAAGTACTATTTGTGCCATAGTGCATTAAAACCTTTGTGCCGTTTATATCACAGAATCACACTTTCCTCCATATATCTTGTAACCTAGCTAATGCTTTTCAGCATCCCTGCTTTTCAAGTGAGCTTTGCTGCCCATTACCTCAATTACAGTCTAACATATATATTAGGCTTTAATATATATATAAATTATATATTATGCATGTATACATATACACATATATATATTTGTTACACAGATATTAAAAACCCAACACAGTTCTTGACATTTATCCTTACGATTATTTTGTAGAATGTCTTCTTTCAAGAAAAAACAACTACCTTTGAAAATATTTCTGAAATTATTACATAAAAGTTGGTTAAACCAATATTGATTTTATTTACTCTGAAGTATTTTTGTATGTCTGGAGCTAAACTTATAATTTCAACCCCCTCTGCAGTCAGTCAAGAGAAATGCATCTCTCAATAGTGTATTTAAATGAGTTGCATTCTCTGCTTCGGCTGTCGAGGGAATCTACATAGATAAATTAATGTTTAAATATCCCCAGTCAAGTTAGATAAATCTAATCCATAGAAACTCAGTGAAAGAACAACTTGATTATTTCAAACCTCTGTGAGGCAGCATGATTAGGAAAAGTGTTCTCAGATCTGTGCTAATCTCTGTTGAACACTGTTTTTCAAAAGCCTTTAGGTTTCTTTCTCAGTAGGGGAGCCAAAAATAAGAAGTAACCATTGAAAAATTATGCTATTTGCTAGAAAATCTCCTTAATAAATAGCAAAAATGGAAAAAGTTTGACTTGAAATTATGCATTTCTTTTAAATTTACTGTCAAAAGTCTGCAGCCAGTTGTGACTCACTCTCATTCAGGGTTTAAGGTACTTTAAGCACTCAAAGCCCAACCAGAACTCATAGAATTACTTCAAAGAAAATGGGCATCTGCAATTTTTCTCATGCAAACAGAAAAGCTACAGAGATAACAAATGATGTGTTTGTTTGCTGAGTGCTCTTTGATAACCCTTGCTTATCTGAGAAAAAGCAGCTGAAGATTATAAAGAAGTAGGTGAGGTGAAGGTAGCTGGAAAGTTTAATTTTTGTTGGATTGTAACATAGTCAGACGCCAATTTTATCAGTGGAGGATTGTATTCTTTTTGGAGTCTGCAAGATCATGGAGCTTCAGTAGGAGACTTTAGGTCTTTATAATGACCATTTCCACACAAGGCAAGCTAACACTAAAAATAAATACAGCTAGTCAGGTGCTACACAGCCTGCAAACCGGGCTGGTCTGGCTACTTCCAATGCCTTCATGACATGAAGGCTGCAGGCAGTTGTCCGAAGCCCAAATGACAAAGGTACTAATAGCAGTGCCTGCCTTTTGTCACTGCTGCTCCTTGGTCAGTGCCTGGAGCTATCATCAGAGCACCTACCTCAGCCCTAACCTAACCCTGCCTGTGTCTGGCAGGGGTGCGCTCTGTGGCTCTGCTGTCCCCAGAGGGACAAATGTGACAAATACAGTGCAATCAGTACTGTAGCACATCGACTTCTTGGGAGGTCAGGGGGATGGGTATACGTGGTGGCCAGCATAGATTTGCTCTTTTTCTCATCAGAATGATCTCTCTTAAACATCTGCTGCTGCTCCCCATATCCCACGGGGAGGACTGAGCATTACTCAGAGCTTGCCAATCTGGCAGCTCCATGTCAGGGTCACTGCAAAGAGGGAAGGGAGGTAGCTACCTCTGTGACTGAGTCACTCTTTTTGCCCAGCCCTCACCTTTCCTGATAAAAGCCCTGCAGCCACAAATGCCTGGGTCACACACCTTCACAATGTGGTCCTACTTTGGGTTACATGCTCTTCTTACAGTGACTATTACCTTGAGTCCAGTGACTGCCACAGTGTGGAATGAAAAAGATGCCCCCGGAGACAACATCTATCCCCCTCTGTGGAACCTTGCCTCCGAAAACCTGCTGGATTTCTTAGTAAAGGACAACAAAATTGTTATCAATGCTTGGAACTACCAAGAACGACTGGGATTGTACAAGATCTTGCTGAACTCTTCAGCCAAATATTTTACTGCTTTTGGATACCAAAATCTTGGCAATATTCTCTGGGGATTACCCTTGCAGCATGGGTGGCAATTTCGCACAGGTATGAGTTATGCCCTTAAGCTGCTGGAAGAGCAAAGTGCTTACTAGACCTACTTTGGGCCATTCTTTCCAAGGTTTCTGCCTTGTAAGTCCAGTACAGCCTCAGATGGTGTAAATTTTGACATACTGAGCTAAGCTGTCAATTTGAAAAAGAAATCCTAAATGAAGGCAACACCCTTCTTTCGTTGAGCAATAGCTATTAAACACTATCAAATGTGTGTTGCTACAGATAGTACTGGTCAGAATTCAGAAGATGTGTGGTTTAGATGGACAATATTCCAGTTAGCTGAAAATCCCAATTGCCTCAATTTATAGTAGGTATATTTCAAGGCCTGCATTCTGCAGTGCTATTCTTAAATTGATAACGAATAGGCTTTTTTGTTATTGTTGTTAATGTTGCGATCTTCTGTTGGTGGCTTGAGTTTCATTTCTAATACACATAGTGAAAAGGCCTCCTCTGCCCCTGAGAACTACTTCAGAAGTAACCTCATTATTTTCTAAATACGTGTTTTACAAAAATGAAAGTTTGTTCTGCTTGCTGGGGGGAGGGGAGGTATTGGCTCATCCCTCAAAAGCTGTTTGAGAGAACATGTTCTTCCACAAGCTGCTTCACAAGCAGGAGACAGTGAAGCTTCCTTTCAAAGCCAGAGTTGACTTGCCTTGTTCTAGCAACCAGGAGATGTGGAAAGAAAGGTAGAAGAGTCAGTGATGTTTTCAGGAACTTGTGCCTGGTGGTAACAAGCCATAAGCAAATGCAGCTGTCTGACTTGTTTTCTGTAGTGGCTGTAATGTATAGATTCACAAGGTGGTGGTTTAGCTGAATCTGTATGTTTGGAAGAAGACAGGTGCTGCAGCTGGTGGTGAAGGAAGGTTGCCAGCATTTAGTCACACCTAATAAAAATATAATTGCTAAGTCGAAATGAGGAAAAGGAGGCAGAGTAAGCAAAATCCTAGCAGGCAACTAGCTGCCAAACAGCAGCAAGAATTTGGCTGGAGTTTAGGCAAGCTGTTTCCTCTTTCTCCTCTTTATGTACAGGAAAAGAAAGAGAAGATAATGAGAATGGCTGGTGCAGCAAGAAAGTTGACCCAATGTGTGGCAGAGGCAAAGATGACTGGAAGCAGAAGCTACACTTGAGTGGTTACCTGCTGGAAAGGATCTAGTTGTGTAGTGTGGCTACATCCACAAAGGGAAGATGTGTCTGGTTGCAATGAGAGTTGCCACATAGAGTTGAGGGATATGGTAGGTGAAGGGAAGATTTACACCTGGTTGTACAGGCAGGTAACGACCTACTGTCACCTACCAAAAAGCCATAGTGCTGGTCCTTAGACAAGCAGATACATTTTTGGAATTACACGATCAGAAGGTTAAAAAAATAGTAGAAGGTGAATTATCACATGGCTGGAAAGAGTTTTACAGTAAAAAAATCTGATAAGTAGACGGATAAATGGATAAAGGGGAAAGAAAGTCTGAATTTTGGTACCTGCAATGGTGAGGTTACTAACTGGCTAAACCTAATCCAGATAGGCAGCTGGGCTAGATTAATAAGGAATGACCGAAGCATTTGTATGTTGGCATAATAAGCTTGTGCAAACAAAAGCAGTGTTCAAGTTCACGGTGCAAGACAGCAGATCCTTGAAAATACTACAAAAATTGTTGAATTAACAGTTCTGTCTGGTCATGAAAGTTATGTTGCTGAGAAAATATTTTTATGGATATTTATGGATGATTCTATGAAAGCCATCAAGAGCAAGTGACACTGCTACTTAGTAAGAGTGGTAGAATCTACCCATGGACATTAAATTAAATCAGTAATTTGGCTAGATGTTCAGTAGAGACAATGATGCTGAGACAGCACAGTTGGTAGGAATGAGAAATTGTCACCTGGGAGACAGAGCTAACCTGAAAGTCCTGCCTACACAGAGTGAAGAAACCAGATAGTCTCTACCCCCACTTGGAAGAACTGACATATAGAAGTACAAATCCAGGAGCACTGGATTTAAGAACTTTAAAAAAGATTCAGGTTGCATTGCATGTCCAAGGAGTAGGAAAGCAAAGTAATGCAGACATTCCTGAAATCATCATGTGCATTTTTAAAGAATGCAATGAGGTTTACTTCTAAACTGACAGAAATGAGGCTGTCATGATTTAGCTGACTCATCATAGACTTACGTGTTCTGCAGGGCAGAGTTGGGGAGCTTCTGGAATAGTTCAAGTCATTAGACCTCGCCATGGTAATTTCGTGTCATACACTTAAAGCAGGCTTCCTGACTCACTACATGACTACTTATCACATAATGCACATGCACATGATGATTTCAGGAATTAGGTTGTTTCTCTGTGCCATGTGCTTAAAGAGAAATATGCTGTCACAAAGAATTGTGAAATATCTTGCATGTTTGCTACAGCACAGGTGCTTGAAAACCTTCCTAATCAGACACAATAATGTTTGCATGCTTAGCTTCACAGTAAGGCCATGTTTGTATGCATCATTGAACTGGAGGGATTCCATATCACACAACCCAATTAGGTGAGACGATTAGTAGCACATTTAATTTGTGCTCTTTTGTTCATTAAGCAGCTCTCCTACACTAACAGCCCTGCATCTATGGAAAAAGCAACATCAGCTATGCATGTTTTTATGGCTGTATGTGCATGTATATTTATATCTCCATAAAAATATCACTTTGATGTCCTACTTTCATGCAGTTCCAGAAATTCTCAGAATACATTTACACTGAGGGATAAATCAAACTGTAAAACACAACCAAATTACTATGCACTGCATGAAGTATTAACTGAGAAATGCAACTACTTTAGGAACAGTAGTTGATGAAGCAAAACAACAGTAATTGTTCTGTGTCTCTGAGCAAAATTCTGCATTCTTCTGTATAATTTTTTTTTTTCATCACAGTGGGATTTCTTGTTTGAAAAAGATTGAGAAGTATCTGGTGCATTATTTCATTTGATTTAGGCAGATTAGCAGATCCTTCCAACGTGACCTCCTGTGGCTATGAAGATGGAGACCTTCTGTGTATATCTGTAAGAAGCTGGTGGTCCTGTAAGTATAAGCCATTACACCGTTCTTCCTCAAAATATGATTAGTGTCTGAGAAAGTAATTTAGAATCTTTCTTCCCCCAGGCTTCTATATTACAAAATAATTTCAGTGCTACTTAATTCTCCATTAAAAACTTGCATCAAGTGTGAGTAAATGAAAGTTAATTGACTTTGATAACTTGAGGAAGGAAAAAATTGTGAATTTGCAGCTTTAAAAAGAATTACACTGCAAAAATGCATGTAAAAATGTGTAAGAAACATCATAATGGGTATCTATATTTGTAGACATTTGTAGAAATTCAAGTTTTCAATTACTCTAGAACAGAGTTGTTCAGTTTAGATGCTAATACTTCAAATTAAAACAGTGTGAGAATGTCAGGCAGGGACCTTTGTGGTTCTTGCATCACCCTCAGTAATACAAATCTAACAGGACTTTTCTGACTTTAGTTGCACTTTCACAACTTCACTGGTCAGGAGGCTACAAAGAATGAAATAAAGGGAGAATTTTTGACCATGATATCCAAATAACTTCATTACGTTCATTACACTGACATTTATCCAACAGCCTTTCAAGTATTCAGCTAAAACTTGGTTAACACTTTGATCTGGTGTACACAAGCAATAAGGCAATTTCTATTCACTTGAATATTGGCTTTGGAGTTCTAAAACGTTAAAATTCTGTTAAATTTCTTTCATTATTCCAGTAAGTAGAAACAAACTGAACACAGTGACAGAGACAAAGAAGCATAAAAATCTGAGTTTCCAGTGACAATGCCCCAGACATTTTCAGTGTTTTCCTCAATACCTCTGAAAACACACATCCTGATAATTCAGTCTTCCCCAAAACTGAAACATCAGAAAAAAACTGGATACTTTTGATAATTAAAGGCTTTCATATATTGCTCCATTGAACTGGAGGGATCAAGTTAATACATGGTTTCTTTTAATCTGAGAAACACAAGAATTTCATTTGTAAAAATGTATATCATAGGTGTAAAGGAAGAATGGGTCTATCCATTATACCCAAGGAAATTTACATTGCAGGAAGCAGTGCCATCTCAATGATGGTGGTATCAAATTTGGAACCACCTTTGCACTAGGCAGTGCAGAGAAAAGACGAAGTGACAAACTCTACTGAAGGACCAGCTGTGAGCTAACTCAGCTATATTTACTCCTGGTAGATGCGGCAGAACATCTTATCCTCCTGGGACATAAGGGTGGGTCCACTGCCAGGATTATAGGAGAAATAATAGTGTGTGAGACATGATATTATAACCAGGTTTTTACGTAGAAAGAAAAAAAAAAACAGTTATACCAACTTCTAGCTAAGAGCTTTGCTGAAGAGGAAAGGAAGGAATCTGGAACGCCACATGCAACTCAAGGATATCCATTTATTGTTGCACAGAGCAGCCCAGTGAATAACACTTGTAGCATCAGTAAAAAAAGCACTGACACTACAGCGCTCTCTGTCTCAAGCGCAAGAACTTGTGTAGCCTGTCTCCCGCTGGCAGTTTTAGAGCCAGCTGTATACGGAAACAGATTCCTCAAACAAAAATAGATAGCTAGATTTCCACAGAGTTCATCTTATAAGGGATTTCATTTCTGAGCCTATGCAAAAACATAAACAACTGTTGCATTTTCTCATATGATTAATGAAATTTAATTAATTTTCCTACATAAATTGAAGAACATATCCCAACCAGGCCAAATAAAATCTCCCAAACAATGTTTATGTTTCAATTTTTCAAAAGATGCATGAATACATTATTAAAAAAAAAAAAAAGAGAAAAATCCCCTTTTTTTCTGATCTGAGTCAAAGTCAATATTTTTAGGGACTCTCTTTTTCTGAAACCGGAACTTTGACTCTTTTAGAAAGTTTATCTTCTATTCTAAAAGAAATTGAACTGACAGATAATGTAGGGAGAAGAAAGACAAGACCAATGTATGGATTACAATCACTGCTTATATCTAAAGGCAAAAAAATCATGGAAAACTTGTTTGGTATTTTTTGGTTTTAAGGAAGAAAGAAGCTATGCAAGCCCTCCAGTTTAAATATCCTTTTCCTTGCAAGGGAAGGGAAAGACACACATTTTTTTCCTGTAGTACATTTCCCCTCCATCACTCTGTCCCTCACTCCCTCAGTTTCCCTGCTGTCTTGTTACAAGTCATCCTTTCCACCAGACCTGCTGTCAGCTTTCAGCAAACAGCTTTGTCCCTTCCCTAACACACAAGCACTTTGTTGTAGAGCCCTTAGAATGAAGCTTCTGCCTTTGAGCTAGAAGCTAAATGTATGCGTCTTCAAGTAAACAAAGCCGTAAGCACAGAGTAAATTAAATATGTAAATTTTAAATAAAACTGAAGCTGACTGTGATACTCACTCCAGCTTCAGTTTCTCATCTCTGTGGGTAGCTAGCAGTAGGAGCTCCATGGGAAGGCATCCCACGCAGTGAAAAGTAACAAGGGTCATTGCATAGCCCTGTGGAAGCGGGGAGCTTTCCTGGAATAGAAACCATTACCTTTACTTTCTTGGTGTTTGCCTTTCCGCTGTTCGTTTACTTCTAAACACTGCATGTTTATTTGATACTAATTTTGCTGCCTCTAGAAAACGTGAAAACTCAACCTTGATTTACCCTACTGCAGTACTAGCATGCAAAAAGTCTTCCAGACTGCACAGAAATCTCTCTCACTGTTTCGAGGATGTAAGTGGTTTCAGCTGGCCTTCAGGGCAGCCCTCTCTGGCCTGAGTACTTACATGAAGCCAGGAATGAGCTTAAACCAGAAACTCACATTTAATAGGTGTACAAGACACCCTCTGCTTGAGAACGTCAGTCGTTTTTGCCTGGTATAATATTCAATATAGTCCTCACTTGCACTGTTTTCTGCCTGTCCTCTCAGTTACCCAAACAGGCACAAATGTGTAATATATGCAAGCCCACTTAAAGGAAGCCCACTGGAAGGCAGGTACAGGGACTATGAGAATGAAGACCTTGGGCCCACTGTAGGAGAGGATCAGGTTTGAGACCATCTTAAGAACCTGAATGTGCACAAGTCCATGGGACCTGATGATATCCATCCGCTGGTCCTGAAGGAGCTGACAAATGAAGTTGCTAAGCCACTGTCCATCATACTTAAAAATCATGGCAGTCAGGTGAAGTTCCTGACAACTGGAAAAAGGGAAATATAACCCCCACTTTCAAGGAGGGGAAAATGGATGATCCAGGGTATTACAGAGCAGTCAGTTTCACCTCTGTGCCTGGAAAAGTCTTGGAGCAGATTCTCCTCGAAGGTATGCTAAGGCACATGAAAAACAACAAGGTGCTTGGTGACAGCCGGCATGGCTTCACTAAGGGGAAATCCTGCCTGACCAATTTGGTGGCCTTCTATGGCTATGAAACTGATGGACAGGGGTAGAGCAGTTGATGTCATCTACCTGGACTTGTGCAAAGCATTCAAGACTGTCCCACACAACATCCTTGTCTCTAAATTGGAGAGACATCAATTTGATAGATTGACCACTTGGTGGATAAAGAACTGGCTGGATAGCCGCACACAGACAGTTGTGGTCAGTGGCTTGGTGTCCATCTGGAGACCAGTAACGAGTGGTGTCCCTCAGGGATCCGTGTTGGGACCGGTCTTGTTCAACATCTTTGTGGGTGACATGAACAGTGAGATTGAGTGCGCCCTCAGCAAGGTTGCCGATGATAACAAGCCGTGTGGTTCAGTTGATACACTGGAGGGAAGGAATGCCATCCAGAGGGACCTTGACACTCTTGCAAGGTGGGCTGATGGCAACCTTATGAAGTTTAACCATGCCAAGTGCAAGGTCCTACACCTGAGTTGGAGCAATCCCAGGCACAGCTCCAGGTTGGGCAGAGAAGAGATTCAGAGCAGCCCTGCAGAGAAGGACTTGGGGGTG
>WYDI02033557.1:0-10107 GCA_009867235.2 Psittacus erithacus | reverse complement strand
TCTGAGGTCTCCACGCAGCTTCTCTTCTCCAGGCTGAACAGCCCCAACTTTCTCAGCCTGTCTTCATATGGGAGGTGGTCCAGCCCTTGATCATCCCTGTGGCCCTTATACCCTCAAGGGGGTGGCTGCTGCACCCTGTCACCCACCTGAGCCTCCCTCGCTGTGCCTGCTGCCCCAGGCGCTCCTGCAGCACTGCTCGCAGGTCCTGCAGCGCCGGCACCGCACTGGCCCTCAGCACCACTGTGCACTCGCAGCACACCCGCAGCACCACGGGCCTGGCTGTGCTGGGGGAAGCATCCCCACAGGTCACTGGGATCTGCTGAGAGAGGTGGCACCATGCACAGGGTGGTTATTTAGACTATGTCACCCCTCCATCAACAGAGGCGACACAGACACAACCCCTCATCTCAGTGCTACTGCGTAATGGTAGTGTAGCACCAGAGGCCAACTATGGATCCAAAGCTGTTCCTCCCAT
The DNA here is from genome assembly GCA_009867235.2 of Psittacus erithacus. NCBI lineage: Eukaryota > Metazoa > Chordata > Aves > Psittaciformes > Psittacidae > Psittacus > Psittacus erithacus. The sequence goes on along the minus strand of WYDI02033557.1, from coordinate 9,632 downwards.
GACCCCGGAAGCCTGTTTCTGGGTCTGATCACACAGGTATCTCCCAACCTCAAGCCCAGCTGAGCAGGGCCCCAGTTCCTCCAGCCAGCTGGAGAGGTGCAGCCAGTTTGCATGTTGCGCTGCCTCCTGTCTGAAGCTGAACAAAAAACTGCTCCAAAAGCCCCGCAAAGAGGGTGGCAGAGACAAAGTGAGCAAAGCCCATCTGCAGCTGGCACTGCCAGAGGTGCTGTCCCCAAGTGGACACAGGAGCAATTCCAGCACCATCATACACAGTGGTTGGTAATGACATGGAGGTGCATCAGAGAACAGCATCCCAGAACACAAAAAAAAATGAATTGTGGTACCCAGACTGACAGGAGCAGAAAATGCTACACAGGAAGATGGAGGGAGGGACAGCAGGTAGTTCAAAGACAACTCTCTTGCAAAATAGGCTGTGAAGTGTGTGCCTGAGGATGTTGCTGTGTCTGGGGCTCTTGGCTCCCTGGGGAGTGCCACAATGGCACAGCCCTGCTAAGCCTCAGCCTTGGGCTATCTTACAAAGTTGTATGGTCACAAACTTGGAAGTGGTGGAGGAACGAATCCATAAGAGCCTCTCTTTGGAATGGGAAAATGGGCAGAGGAAGAGGGCTTTTTTCAGGTAATTTTGGGTCAGCTCAGGAATTTTGGAGGATTTGGCCAGGAATCTGGCATTTTTCACAGCCTTGATGTCTTCAGGCCGTGCCAGCTTGTGGAACACCTTACCTTGGAGCCCATTTGAGCACCAGCACCATTTACAGGGGCATTTTCTCCCCCAGGAGATTCTGTAGAACAAAACAAGAGCAGAGGAACAGCACTCGCAGTCAGCAGAGACTCCGCACCTCTTCTGCAATCTCCAGCACACAGGCAGCCAGGGCTGCACTGGGCAACCAACCTCCCCAGGCACCCCAAAGCAGGGGGGGGCACAGCTCTAAGTCACACCCACTGAGGTCTCTGGCCTGGGGACTACCTGACTTCTGCTTCACATAGAGTCGGCTGGGAGGCACCTGGGCAGGAGGCAGAGGAATCCCATCGCTGATCTTCTGCAACAGAACATCAGAAAGGAGTGAGCAGAAGACACTGGAGACTGGACAAGGCTGTTACGCATGACAGAGGCTGCAGCCAGTTATAAATGTATGGGTGTAATCCCAGAGAGAGCTCCAGGGAGACCAGTTTATTAACTGACTGGATGAGGTGGAGCACTCAGAATGGTCTCTGCAGCTCTTGTGGGTAGCAGGGGTGATGAGAGATTTGGTGGGACACCTTGGCCTTTTGCTCCTTGCTGGGTTGGTGCTGGAGCAGAGGGAGGCTGCTCACACTGTGCTGAGGGTTCTCCCCACCATCTGCCAGCTCACCTGGGAACTTGGGCTGGTTCACAGTGAGACAGCCATGGAGCAAATGCCCAAGGATGAGCTATGATCAGAGATTCATACTGGGGGGAAAACTGGGAATCACAGCAACATCACAACAACCATGAGCTTTCAAAAATCCCTCACAAGAAACAGGGGTCTGAGTTGCACCTTTCTGCACTGGTTTCAGATGGAAAAATATTTGGACCATGTGTGGACATGTCTGTGGTGGAGATGAAAGATGAAGGAAGTTTTCCTAAGTCAAAGGTGAAGGTTAGGGCTTAGTGCATGGCCCTAAGGCAAAAAACAGTGCCTCTAAGATATTACTGTCCCACTGAAGGAGATTAACCTACTCTCTGCTGGTGAACCAGAACGTGTGAGCCCTCCTAACCTGCTTCCGTGCTACACTGACTGGCTGCAGACACCATGGGAGCAGGCTGGATAAACAGAAGCCTTAAGCCCTCAAACTCATCCAGTGTCACAAGTTACAGTGGCCAGGAGAGCTGCTCACTTTTGTGTGCCCCATCAGCCCATGGTGGATAAGAGCTAACAACACCTAGATCAGCTGGTGGTATAAGCCACTGTGGCTTTTAACTCTTCTGTTGTTCCTGTTCATAAGCACTTGGTCTTCAGTCAAGGTGTCCCAGTACTTCAAACTCTGTGTCTCTTACACAGCTGTCCTGTCCTGTGATAATTTTACACAGAAGTGTCCCACATGCACCTCTTGGTCGCTTCCTCATCCCTGCTTGCAAGGCTGTCAGCTCACCCATTTATCCATCTTCGAGGCAGGCTCCAGGAGAGAGCTGGGAATGCGCAGCTTCTGCAGAACACAAAGCAGAGCAGGATGAGACAGGAGCTGCTGCTGTGGCAGGCTCAGCCCCAGCCCACCCAGCCCCACTTTCTGTAAGCCCCACTCTGCACTGCTTCTTGCCTTTGCAAACCACCCCTACCTGCAGCAACTTGAATATGGCCACGGGGGCCCAGGGTCTCATACAGTAATCCATAAGGTTTGTGCTCAGGTATTGCTGACAAAATCCCATGGTTCTCTTGTATGTTTTTCTGCTGAAAGCAGTGCTGCTGCTGGAATGGCTGGGATGTAACAGCCTAAACACCCTGCTCCTGAAACGGATGCTTGGGCAGAGAGCAGCAAGGATATTGAGGGATACCAGTGCAGCAGCATCTCTGTGTCTTCTGCCAGTCACTGCTCCAGAGTTCCCAATTTCAACTGATCATTGTAATTATGCTTTTTGTTTCCTCAGTGTCTATCATTTTACCTTTTTTTTGACTTTGAATTTCATTTGACACTTCACTGAGCTTCAACCAGCACGTTCAAACAGTTCTGTAACTGTTCACTGCCAGCTCCAGCTGCTTTAGGCTATGCCAATCGTTTGACTGTAATGGAACATGGTCACCTTAAGGAGCACTACATCCCCATCCCTATTACTACATCCCTTAGGAATATGCTAAATGCTTAGGTCACAGGAGATTCTCTGTGGGGACATCCTTTCTCTAAAAAGAAAGAGAAAGAAATAAAATCCTGTTCATTTATGCCTATTCTTTACTTCTATGTTTCAACCAGTCACCTGTCAGGGCACTGTCTCTTGCTCAAGCAGCTCACTGGGGTTTTAGTGAAGAATCTTCTTTTTCTAGAAATACAGGCAGATAATACTGGCTCAAACTAATTCACTGGCTCTTCCAAAGCATTTCAGTAGGCGTGTGAGAAATGGCTTCTGTCAGCAAAAGATTTTCCGCTATGTCACATTTATCTGTTCCTGTTCAATCTGTTTGCACTATAGTTCCCTGGTCTGCAGAAAGATGTCAGATTTGCTCAACTTTAATTCCTTAGGTCTTCTCTAGAGCCCTTTATAAAACCTGTCTGCACAGCTAAAATCCTTCCAGAGCCTTCCCAAAGTTAATGTAACAAAGGCACTACACATCAGGTAAGGACCAGCCGCTCTCCTCAGCTCTGGTAGAGCTCTCAGGTGACAAATACTTCTCTAAATGGTGGTTCCTGGTGAGGCCTGTTATCCTACAGAGTCTTACAATAGGATTTTGTATGGTGGAAAGCACAACTGCCCCCAGAAATGCCCACAAGGAGCTACACAGGTGAATGGCAGAAGATGGTGGGAGCCGAGTGTCATAGAAATCTACAGTTACACAAACTGTAGCTGGTCTGTGGAAATGAGCTCCTGAACTCATCCTCTGCAAAGCTACAGGGTGTCCAGGGAATGTGCTCAGAGGGTTGCAGCAGGCTCCTGTCCAGGCCTCTGTAGTCTCTGCTGGTGGGGATGGGCTGGAAAGCCCACCCACTGTCCTTACCTGTCCATCATGTATGGCTATAGCCCAACCATCCCCTCCTCTTGTCAGCACAAAGACCAAGCTGCTGGCTCTCACTGCCAGCTTCTCCGAGTTCTCAGGGTAGTAATGGGACACCACTCGGTAGTAGCCTGACTCACTGTCTCTGGAAAGAGAGAATGAGAGCACCTTTACTAACCCTGGAGGTCTGGTGCTGGATGCTTTGTTCCAGAACACTGCATTGATCCAAACTGTCCCATGCTAAATGTTTCAGGTGTTGGGAAATGATTTCCATTGCTACTCTTTGGTCCAAATGGGAACAAAGGCAGCCTGGAAAATACTGATTTCCCAAATGCAGCTGCTGCATTTTCATTGCACTGATAAATGTTCTCCAGATCAAAGCAATTATTAAACTCAGCATAAAGTGCTGCTGGTACAATGTCACCAGGACAAATGGTTTCATGCTTTTTCAACCAAGGCTGATTTTGGCTCAGCAGGGCTGGGAGGGGATATCTGGAAGCCTTGTCTTGGGCACTAGGATGGGGCAGCTGGGCATCCTCTGGCAGAGACCTGGGCAGGTCCCACAACCTCTCTCTGCTTCCGTTCCCCAGCCACAGCATGATCCAGGCTTGTCTCACAAGACTATTGAGTCAACTCCTGCAAACTACCCTGAGATTCTTGCATGAGAGTTGCCACCTGCATTGCAGTGTCTTTGGCAGCCACACAAGCCTTTGTATGTTTGTTACTCTCTCCACCCTTGGTGAGAAGTGGGTGTAGATCCCACAGACTCTTCAAAGATATCAGAGAACAAAATGTGACCTGAACAGAAATAGTGAGAGAAGAGTTAGACCAAGATGGAACCGAACACTTACAGCAGAGCATCAGCACCAGGTTCATAAAAGCCCTGTTTCTGTGGGAGGAACAACAGCATCTATTTATAACAATACCTTACACAGGAACAGTACCATCTTCTTTACTGTCCCTCTGAATACCACACTGTGGTGCTTTGTCGTTGCTGTGTCACACCACAGCACTCCGACAGAAGTCTGCTGCTCTGCACCTTACCAGGATGTACCTTTTATTTCTCCCCCTTCCTCTTTATCACATAAGGAGATGAATAACAAAGTATCTTCCCTTCCCTTGGTTCTAAGAAACTCATATTACAGTGCAAGGCAGCCATGCTTATCCTAACAAATCCAGTGGGCAAGCATGTGTTGAGCACAGCAAAGTCTCCACTGCTGTTTTGACATGGCAAAGAGACAAAAATGCATCTTCAAAGGGTTGGAGACTCACATCACTGAGTCTCTTCCAGCCAATGCTGAAGCCCACCTGGCTTTGAACAGCCCCATGGATCCAGTCTGACACTGCACTGTTTCCTTCACCAGTGTGTTCTTACCCTGATGGTGTTAGGATCCGAGGCCCTACCTGGAGCTCCATTCCTCCTTTCACAGCTTTGTCCTGCTCACCTGAGGCCTGAGAGGCTCGAAGCCAATGTAGTCATCATTGGGAATGATGGATGAGATCACCTGTTGGACAACAAAGCAATGACTGAATCCAGGCTGGATGAGGAGACTCTCAAACTTCATGCCAGGTTATCTACTTGGACTCATTTTCTCCTGACATCCTATGGTCAGGCATAAAGTAGAGCCACACACACAGTGGAAAAAGCAGACCTTGATTCCCAGAACAGCTTTAACCATTCTTGTCCCTGGTTTTTCAGCCTTTCCAAGGCTTCTTTAAAAGTACATGAGTGAATTACTTTCCCTTCCCCTTATTCCCATTGGAGCTCTCTGGTCTGCGGCACTTCTGCTGCCTACACTGGTCCCAGAAGGGATCAGAGAAATTCTTTGCTGACTTGCATTAAGGGATGTGACAAAGTATTTGTCTTCCAAGTGCCTGCCTGTCCCACTGGGAATGCAGTAGGGCATAGGAGCATGCTGGAAGAACATGCTCCTCTTGAAAATCTCCTTGTCAGCCCAAGGACGGTCACAGTGTTCCCTAAGGACCTGTTCAGCTTTTTCAGAGTTTCAGGTGACCAAGACTGGGACAGGGTTTTAGCTCAAAGGGCAGTTTTGACAGAAAAGGCAATTTAACAGATTCTAGCCTCTGTGTCCCAGATGCCTTGACCCTGAAAGTCCTGCTCTGGAGTCTCCATCAGCACAGTGAGCAGTGGAGCAACCAACAGTAATGCCCTCTGGAGAGGTCAGATGGTGAGATTTTAAGCTGCTTGTTGTTAATCTTAGCAATCACATGCCTGTTACCTTGGGTTTACCCAGGAAGTCTTTTGAATCCAGCTGTTCAACTTCCTTCTTTCGTGGTCTGAAAAATTCCCCCAGAGGAACCTGCATGGGCTCTAAAAATAGACGGTTCTAGGGCAGGGAGAGCAGAGAAGAGAAAAGCCACCAGTGAATGTTAAATGAAACATAACAGCAGTGAAAAGCAAATAGAGCTTCCTTATGTGGGTAAGATCAGCTCCAGGAAGACATTGGGGCAAAAAATTACATCTGTGAACTTGAGAAAGGTCACTCAGGTTTAATGAGCCTGCGTAAACTCAGCAGCCATTACCCAGTGACGAGTCAAACACTGACTCTGTTGGCATGGGATGGGTGGGAAGGGAGGGCAGTGGAATCAGGTTTCTTAAATCTTCTAAGAAGTTTTTCTATTTGATTTCAAATGTTATTTTCTCCCCTGTTCAAAGACTGAGTAGTATGCTAACAGCAAGCATAAACGATACACTAATGTAAAGCACAAACATGATGCTACGAGACATGATCGGATCTTAGAAAGGATACAAGTAAGATGAAGTATGGAGAACATAAAATAATGAACCCTCCCAGGAATATATCAGAGATCTGCAAGTTGTTCCTGGTCACAAAAGAGTTGACTAGGGACTAGAAAGCAAAACCCCCAACCTGAGAGGCTATCCCATAATTCTTCACTATGGTGTTGCTGTGCTATGAAGCACCTGGGGCTAATGGAGTACTTGATTAGCTGAAGTACTAGTTTGGTCGAGCATCACAAGCAAATTCTTTGACTCTGTTACCAGGTGACCAAGTTGACCAAGCAGACAAGAAAACCCAAACATACAATTAGCACATTCTTATCTCCTGTGTCTTAACTTCAACCCAACGCACATACCCAGGAGCTCACAGAGGGGCTCTTACCTGCACCTGCTGAAAGGCCAGGTCCAGGATTGCTGTTCTTCCTTCAGGTCTCCACACAACAGCCTTGTCCAAGGTGACTCTGGCCTCCTGCCACTGCTGCAGCTGGCACTGTGCTGCTGCAGTGCTGTACAGGACCTGGAGAGGGCAAGGAGAGAAAAGAACTGAGGGCTGAGACCCAGCCGCACCCATCACAACTAGCAGAACTCAGCCAAGCAAGAGGTTCCAGGCACTGGAACACCACAGGTACAGCAGCAGCAGCAGCAGCCATCTACTCCCTACTGGTTGCATAGCTGAAAAAACCCTCCATATTTAGTGTGGAAAGAGAGAAAAGCTGTACCTCTGCACCTCCAGGCTAGCTGCTGGAGCAGCCAGCTCTGTTCAAGCCAAGGAGAAGCACGGGGAACACCAGATGAAGACTCTGGTACCACAAAAGTTTTAATCTTCGTGCAACTGAAAGGCCAGGAAGATTCTTGCATTTCTTCCTACATGCAACTAGGTAATATTTTACTGTGCAAAGTAATTCTGACTCCCTTTCACTGCAAAATAACTTGACTGAAACTATTTTGCATTGTGGTGGGCTGTGAATGTGCAGATTGTCAGCTGTAGCTTGTTACCCTTTAACAGCATGCAAGTATGTTGAGTGGTGAAGTGGCAAAGTGTGGGAGTAGCACAAACTGGGTGTTGGGAAGCCTTGATCCATATGCTAATTAAGAGTGGGAGATCTCTTCTTGTCGCTGCCCAACAGTCAGTGTATGAAAAAGCTGCTGGCCCACAAGGCACAAGTGTGGCCTCAACCAACCTGCTGTCAGATAGCTTGCTATATTACAAGACAAGATTATCAGCCTGTCAATTGCTGTGTGGTTCCTGGGTGCAAGCAGTGCTTGGGACAGAGGTGCAACTAATAGGATGCTTTTCCTTTGCTCTTTTATCATGACAGTAGCAAATGGCAGTTTGGGGGTGGTGGGGAAAGGCAGTTCTGAACATCTACAGGAACTGCAGGGATGCTGCCTCTTGGAGAGGCAAGGAAGCAGTTCTCACTCAGCTGAGAAGTGCTACAGCCTTGCAAGAGGCAAATAGTTTAGGATTTTCCAACCACACAGCACATTTCCCTATAAGGATCAGCTGCAGCACCTGAGAGGCCACACATGGGGAAAGCTGATGGTGCAGTTCTGCAGGAGGATGGGTTGTGTGCTTTGGAAATGAGCTGCAGGTAGATGTAAGAGTGAGATTCAGTTGACTCGGGATGCAGATCTCAAGTCTGGAGTGTCAGCCCAGTGAGAGCACATGCGCTGGCAATGCCCAGAGCATGAGGAGTGAGGGACTGCATGATCACACCAGGAAAGGTACCAACCTCCTCCGGATGGCCAGGGGCACTCCTGCAGCCTCAAACCTTCCAAAGGGACTAAGTTTCTAAGTGTGTGTGAGGTCAGAGAAGGCAGTGCTGTGGTGCTGAAACTGTTAAAGCCAGTGAGGTTTGGATAATAGCACAGACGCCATGGATGGCTTCTTCCTGCCAGGTGAAAGGTACATGAAAGTTGACTGAGGCTGAAGGGGTTCTGGGCATGCTTGACTGGATTTACGCAATAAATCTTCAACCCTGCGGAAGTAAAGAACTAAATACTCTTTCCTGCATCTGCTTTTCAGTCTCTGTGTGCTGACTGAGGACAGAAAACAAAGAGAACCCGCAGGGTACAGTTTCTAGAAGTCTTTTACACTCCAAATATTACAAGTATTCACAGTCAATTCAGACTTAAGACGATTTCTGAACAGGCAGGTTGACTCCATGTCACAGCCCAGTGTGTGAGTTTAGACACAGAGGAAATGTGAAGACCAGTTGCTACAGCTGGAAAAACAGGCTTTCATGCATGTAAGTTTCTTAGAGTATTCATTATGGACCAGTTCTGTTCCCATCCGTCTACACTTCAGCCTATTTCAGCTTTCAGAGCTGAGTTCACAAAACTTACATATACATTTACATGCACATAAGTCCAAATATTATATGCATAAGACAAAACCAACCAACCCAATATACAATCTTCTATGCATCTGCTCTGAAGAACTTTACTTTTCAAACTGTACAATTTGCTGAACTCTTCAGAGGTGAGATTGGTTTATGACTTTTATGATTAAGTTCTGTTTTTACTGTTCTAATGCACTGTCCTGAAAAGCTCATGGGTTACTAATGCCTACTAACTCCCCACAGCAGAGGGGAAGGGCTGCTCTGACAGGCTGATTCTTACCTCCCATGCATAGAGGATGTGCCTCAGCCCCAGCTGCTTGTAATCAATGAAGGGATTTTTTCTTAGGTGACTGAAAGCCATATGATAATCAGAGAGAGCTTCTTCATACCTGCAGTGCAGAGATGACAGAACATGAGACTAGAAAAACCGAACACTGTTTAAGAAGTTTGCCTGTGCAATCCTCATGAGGTTCAACAAGACCAAGTACCAGGTCCTGTCTCTGGGCTGGGGCAATCTCAAGCACAAACACAGGCTGAGGAGAAAGGGGATGAAGCAGCCTGAGAAGGACCTTGAAGTGTTGGGTGAGAAGCTCCCCATGACCCAGCTTCAGTGCGCACCTGAGCCCAAAACCCTCCTGTGCTGGGCTGCACCCCCAGAGCATGAGCAGCAGCTCAGGTAAGGGATTCTGCCCCTCTGCTGCGTTCTGGGGAGAACCCCCGCTGCAGTCCTGATCCAGTTCTGGGGCAATAGCACAGGAGGGACGTGGAGCTTTTGGAGTGAGGCCAGAGGAGGCCACGGAGATGCTGCGAGGGCTGGAGCAGCTCTGCTCTGGAGCCAGGCTGAGAGAG
>WYDI02033556.1:0-12452 GCA_009867235.2 Psittacus erithacus | reverse complement strand
GAAGTTTAGATTAGATATAAGGAGGAAGTTCTTTACTGTAAGGGTGGTGAGGCACTGGAATGGGTTGCCCAGGAAAGCTGCAAATGCTCCATCCCTGGCAGTTCTCAAGGCCAGGCTGGACAGAGCCTTGGGTGACACGGTTTTGTGTGAGACATTCCTGCCCATGGTAGGGGGCTTGAAACTAGATGATCTTAAGGTCCTTTCCAATCCTAACTATTCTATGATTCTATGCTTTTGCTGCTTAATAAAAAACCTTCTTTCTTCCCCCACCCCAAGTCTGAACAACCTTGGTTGAGCTGGTTTTGAATTCAAGAGTAATGGAATCTCACTATTCATTTTACTACTCAGCATTTATTTCTCTTAAAATAATTCTATTTGTGAGCTGCATTTCATAGTTGCAGACACAGCTAATATACATCTGGGGATATTGCTAAGGCTGAAAGAGTTTTCTCTGTGGGTGTAGAGAGGATTAAAGTTTGTCTTAGCTGCTCCATTTATGTACTTTCTCCCAGACTTTTCAGATCAAATTCTTCTCAAAAATTACAGTCATTTGGAAACAAGAATTTACAAATACCACCGATCTGCAACCTAAATTACAAATTTTAGCAAATAAAAAATCTGATTTAAATGCTCCGCCTCATGTTTAAGTGTGGATGCCTCAGGTGAGCAGTGATAGGAACACAAACCATGAGGAGTTTAACAACAGCTGTGGCCTTTTGGAAGTGATCCTGTGACCATGGATGCTTGTGGATCAGCTGCTTACAAAGCCTGATGAGTAAGTGTCCACAAATTTTTAAAGATTGCTAGCTCAGATCCTTTAGTAGATTTTAAATATGTGATATAATAGGCTGAAGGTCAATATAGTATTGAAAGGTAATTGAAAGGGAACTATGGAACTATTAACAGCAATTCACACTGGCTATTTAGTGACAGTTAATACTTGTACTCTTGCAAAATGCCTTAAGTATAAATAGCTGTAAATGTCTTAGTGTTTGGAGTTAAGCTTAGCTCTACGTGCTTTTATGTCTAAATTTAAATTATCTACTATGACCATAATATTGGAGGTTTTAAACTAAAAGCATTCCTTTTTGCAATAAAATATTTGTGGTACCTGAAAAAAAATTTAGCAGCTTTTAACTTCCCCAGTATCCCCTACTGTGCTTAAACATTGTATAATCAACAGCTGAGCAACCTAAAAAAACAGAATCCAGCCATGACAAAACTTAAACTTCACCCACCTGTGACTTCAATCCCAGGCTGTGACTTTGCAAATTCTCTTTCAGGAGGTGAACTAAAGCAAACGATGCTGGATTTGTGTAAAGGGCACCTCTCTAGCATTAACCATTTTTCACCAGAAACACCTACAGCTTCCCACTCCACCTATAAAGGAAACTGCCTACACTGCAGAGGAAGAACCAAGAAATATTGGCCTGCCCTGATGTTAAATCATTATGGCTATGACAGGCATTTCTACACATGATGCATGTGCAGCTGCAAATAAGGTCACCGTGTTTTTCTCCTTGGCAGTTAACACTACATGCTGAGCATCTCAGCTTCTATTTTAAATTTACACTAGCTTTCCTCTCTTAAAAAGTAGACAAAAAAATTGTGAAGCAATTAGATTCCTACATCTAATTAGTAAAGACTTAATTCATTACTGATATATTTCACCTTTCTGTGAGCTACTTCAGCAATGACTTCCACATATTCAGAGCTTTCCATGCCACTAAGCTCCAAACTGATTTACAAACTGGATATTATTATGTACTGTAACGGTAAGTAATAGAACCCTCAGATTGAGAGGTATGTTAGATCCAGGCTTTCCTTAAAATACCCACATTTTCAGATAAACATCAGAGCTGCTGGGCTCACCACAGTCACGGTGCATGAACAAACCAGGTCAACATCATGTGTGCAGTCAATCCTATGTTTCTAACAGCACATGGGCTTCATGAACATCCTGCCACAGATAACATCCAAGTGCTTCCTAACCATTGTAATTACTGTGAAAGCACAGAACATCTGGCAGTGTATACACACACATTTCTGTCATCAGTTAGAATAAATCAGTACGGCACTGATAAATGTCAATGGCAACGAGCTCATTTAAAACAGATAGGTCCTCAGTCTTGAAGAACCTGCCTCTGCCAATTATATGAATTCAGTTTAGCAAAGCAGTGCTTTACTTTCTAAAAGAATCTCATTAGCTTAGCATTAGTATGGCTGCATTTAGAAAATTAGGATTAAATTCACTTGCTTATTGCAGTAGTATGGTCTAGCAAAGACAGGATTCACTAAGAACTACCATTGAAGCCAGCTTAGTGAGAATGTGCAGGTAAAAAATATTATTAAAATAATCTCACTGAGAGGGAGCATCTCTCATCATGGATGCTGGCCAAGTGCTTCCAATATTTTGTGAGTTAGTGCAGCCAGAGGCAAAAACAAACCCAAAAGTCACCAGGAGGATTTGTGGGGCTTCCCCTGGTAGCTTTCCATCGAAGTACGATGCATGCTTTGTGAGATCTGATACTACATGTGGCAGGGCTGCTGCTAAGAGGGTCACCATGGGATTATTTTAATGTTCACTGAAATGGAAGCAATTTATTACATACTGCAGTGGCATCGCTTTCATTCAAATTATAAGAGGTTGCAAGTAGCCTTTTAAATCTGCCTTGCCTTTCCCTCCAGTACCAGCTTACCTTCAAGCTTCTTGGAAAGATGCTCTGAGAAGCAGGCTTTGGAGGTTATGCAAAGAACAGAGCACTCAGTAAGTACCCTGTTGACCTCCCAAAGCATGCAGGGCTTGAAACATACATTTGCATGCGCAAACTGGGTTTCCCCAATGGCCTAAGAATGGGATGCATCTGCAGAACAAGTTTTGCACTTACTTGAATATTATCATAAAACATTTATATGATTTAATTAGATTATGTAAATGCTTTACTCCAATTTGAAGCTTTGAAAATCATAATGTCATGCTCTAAATTATGCAAGTATTGAAAATGCTTTTCACAGCAGTAGAAGCAAAAACACAAGTGAGACAGTCCTGCCACGTGCCCTTCTACTGTTCTCTACTCACCAAAGACCACACAGAATACATTACCGTAATCCGGACTTTTTCTATTAACATTTTCTGCACAGACTGTAGTTATTCTATGCCCTGATTTTATGCTATGTCCCAAATCCAAATTTGATTTGGAAAATGTTCTGTAGTTTATATGCACGTCCTGACTAAGCAGATTTTCCACAATGTCCTCCTCACCCTTTTCTGATACAGCATGCATTTCATGGCAAGAAGACCTCAGCAAGGAGATACAATAAGAGTTATTCATTGAAGCATCTTCCTAACTGCTGACAGTGAAAAAAGGAAGAAGGTAAAGCCTTAGCCAACATTTTTCTCTTAAGTTAACTTACTTAATCCTGTACACCTGGACAGGATAATGCTGCCGCAATACTGAGCACATGTCACTAAGAGATCCTGTACACCACAGGACATTCTTTAAGCTATACAAAACAGGCATTTATACAATTTACAGAAATAAGTTACAGTATGTTGGGATGGTACCAAATTATTTGGAAGCAAAAGGGAACCACCACTGGAGACAAGAGAACCACCATGAACTAATTCCTGGTATTAACATGTACTCACAGAAAAGTCACCAGACTTGGGTACCTGAATTTTAACAGGACTCTGCTATTCAGTATATCACTAATTTTCCAATACAAACTGACTGCACCAGCTGCTTCTTCAATACTGCTGCTTGCTGTGTCTGAAACACCAAAGGCTTATCTGCTCTACCACACCCATTACTGTAATGGGCTATAAAGCATGTACCACTTGACATTAGGGTCACAAATCTTTCTACGCAGCCAGAATACCTCACTCCCAAATTGTAATGTGTCCTTCATATGCTGCCACCTCCTTCCCCAAAATCAAGATCACAGACAGAATAAAAAATAATAATAATAAAAAAGAACATAAAGTTTAAGTTTTAATGAAAAATCCTAGAATGTTTGGGTTCCCAGGCAAGGGAACTTTGAAAATAACAGCTCAAACAGATATATTTCTTCCTGTACATGTGTAGTGCTGTTCTTTACCACATGGTAAAATGACCTCCCCCATAGCTCTTCAGCCATGGGCGCCCAGAGAACAGTTCACATGCAGGCCAGGTTATGTCATAAGATCATCGGCGTATCTATGCTGATACAAACCATGTACAGTAATGCATTCCTCTACTGGCAACCTACATACCTGGCTCACCACAGAATAAACCTGCCCATTTTAACCTTACACAAAGCAGGACTCTTGGGAAAGCTGCTCTCTCAGCAACCCTTTGTCATCTATAGCTGGCATGCTGTCCAGCTATAGGTATGACTTCATGACTTTTGAAACAGCCAATGCGTTGTGAGAAAAGGTCGTAAGAAAGCCTGTGGGGGACAAGCCACACATGATAAACATAAAATTGCACAGAGAGATAATGCTGCTGCAGCAGGAAACATTAGCAGTTCAAGGAATTCAATAGGGGAAAGACACCAAATGCAAAGATATAAATCCTAATTGGATAAGTGGATCTGGAAGATGGCAACTGCACAACTGTGTTCCAAACAGCACAGAGGACAACCCTTCCTCAGTCTACTGAGAATTTCCTGACCAGCCAAATTCACTTACCAGAATGGAAATATGCTAGTGCTGGGCCTAACAGCCTGTTCATTTTTTGCCCATATCCTGTTAGCACATTTCAAAAAACACCCAAACCACTGCCTTTTCCCACATACTCTCCCCTCTGATTTTGCAGCTCTGAGTATTATAAATATCTTGTTTATGACAATGACAACAGAAATATATTTGCCTGCAATACACTTGCTCTACTTCTTCCCTAGCTCTGCTTGCTAGGCTTTCCCATTCTCTGCTGACCTCTATCAGCCATCACAACACCGTAACTTGCTCACTGTCCTGTTTTACAGGGCCCTTTACATTCAGTATTCCTTCTAAGACAATCCACCCAAAACGTGATTCTTTTTCAGCTATATAGGAAAGTTGCAGCAGAAAAATGATAAACTCATAGGGAGAAATTTATTTTAAAAGTTTCACATAACACTCTTCAGGGATGCATGAGCACTCCCCTCACTGTAAGGGCAGAACTGATACTGATCACCACTCCAGAAAAATTCACAACCCAGAAGTGAAACATATATAAAACTCATCATATAAAAATAATTTGCTACCAGCAAGTGTAAAAAAACAACAACCCCCCAACTAAAGTGTTTTTAAAACACTTTAGTTTTAAAACCCCTCTCATTATTCTTCCCAGCAGACATTATCCCATAATGCATAAACCAGAACTAACTCAGTCTCTGTCATGGGCAATACCAGAAGAGCTCAAGGTACTTACTCTCCAGTTCTGATGGGTCTTAAGTCAGCTCATAAGGCTGTCATACAGGCCTAGCAGCAAAATTAAGTTGCTCTTATTCCAGGTTCCACAATGTCTTTCCTGTGATAGGAATCCTTGAGATGAAGCTCCCAATCCAAAACTGCACCCTCCTGTGGTTATCGGAGAAAATAAATTGAGCACAGCTGACAGAAATTATTCTGATTCAATTATTTCATGAACACTTCAACTAACCACATTTATCAGCCTCCTAAACTCATAAATCATAGCAATCTCTATTGGGAAATTCAAAATTGATGTGGCCCCGCCTGAATCAGAGAAGGCAGTAGGCATCTGACAGCCTTGAGGAGCAGCCTTATGTGAGCTGATTGGAATTTCTAGCAGTATCAATCTTAATAACCTCATGTAGCTTCCTCACTGCAGCCTATGTCTTTATGCACAAGCAGTGAGGGAGGGAGCAGTGCAATAATTACTCCCTCATTCTCTCCAGCAGACTGTTTTCTGATAAATATGAACATGTCAGTTATGCTCAGCCTTCATCAGGCTCTTCTCAGCCCTCAGCAATGACCAGTCCGAAACCTGTAGAATTTAAATTGTGATTTGAGCCCTGAGGTATAGGACACAGGAACAGAAACCAGAATACCTACCATTACAGCAGCATGAAGACTTAAAACAAAAGCAGCTTTTCCCTCTGTCTTACCAGAAACGTCTGTGAACTGTAATAGAAAACTGTACAGCATTTATCCAAGTCATTCAAACATAGGTTGAAGATATTCAAATAGTATTAACACTGAAAATAGATGATTAAAACACAGATCAGAAATATGCATCTATCTAGGAAATCGAATCCAAGTAACTGTCACTCACAACTGACAGTATGGTCAGAACAGTTGTTGAAGCTCTCTGGTATTTGCTTTTGAAGGATTAAACAGCTCCCATTGTGAATGATTTTGTGCTTTTCATAATAGACTTTTCAATAATAACAAATCTACCAGATTTCCCCCCTTTTACCCAGACTGACTTATAAAAACTCCAGGGATGTAAGGCAGGACTGGACAAACATACAGGGATTCTCTGCCAGTGCTCTTAGTAGTGTCCAGCGATCCATGGTTCAAAAGGATTTTCTAAGCCAGAGGTGCTGTCTTTATATTCTGCAGCTTTTAATGGATTCATCTTTCAAGTACCAGTTCAGTTTCAGGTCATGTAAACTTTAATGGTAATGAGATTTTTTTTTTGTTTGTTTCTTTGAGTGTTTTGGTGTTGCTTTTTTTTTTTCAGGGAGAAGGGACTGTTAAAGAGGAGTGCCACAGCTCACCTTCATGCCAATGGAGATCACCTTATTTTGTATGCCAGGAGCCACCACATCCAGATTCCATTTAATAACCTCCAGTTCTGGCATCAGGAGACATAGTGAACAATCACTCCCTATTCATCTTCTCCCCCTGCCACTTGTGATTTTATGGACTTTTATCATTTCCTCTCAACCATCTGCCTTTCAGTCTATTTAGTTATCCTCATACAGGTGTTACATGCTATTCATCATTCCTGTCACCCTCCTCTAAAACCTTCCCCAGTTTTACTACATTGGGCTTGAAATGGAAGAAACCAGAACTACACACAGTACTCAAGATGCACACAGACCAGCAATGCTTTATTTTCTTCTCTATTTGCCTTCTAGTAATTCCTAACATCTGAATTAAAATTTTAGCCTCTATTAAGATGACACCTTTAAAAATCGATGAAAACCCTAACCTTACTTTGAAGTCATAGCTATATCTTGGTAGAAAATTATGATTTTCTGCCATATCTGCTACTTCACATTTCCTGCACTGAATTTCACCTACTGTTTTATCATCCAGCCACTCTGTGAGGCAAGGCCCTTCCATAATTCTTCAGTCATCTTTACTACTCTGAACAGTACCTGCAAACTTTGCCACATTTTTATGCAGCCCTTTTCCCAAAAAGGTCATGAGTATACTGTGAAGCACAGACCTAGGTACAGATACTTGCAGACTTCCTTGGTAATTTCTTCTTGCAGTGAAATGTGACCATTTATTCCTGCTTCCTGTTTCTTATCTTTTAATCAGTTATTTAACCATCTTTGAACCACTCCTCTCATCCTACAGCACCTAGCTTTCTCTAACAGCCTGGGATGAAACCTTTTCAAAAGTCTTTCCTTTCTGCAGGTCATTTCCATATTGCTATCGGTGCTGTACACATAGCTCAGATCCCATTTTACAAACAGCTGAAAATGATTAAAACTTGACCCTTCCTGCTCTCTTGATTGTACTGTAATGCATTTCATTCAAATTCAGCCTGCTACTGCCTTCCTTTCCAGTTGTTATTCCCTCTCTTCTTCCCTATTGACACACACATTTTACAAAACTAGAATACAAATAATTTCTTGATATTACTTGTTTACAGAGCTTTCCAGCCTTTATAAGTTTATAATATTAAAGGAAATACAGCCACATAAAACACAGTGTGAACGCTGTTCCACATTTATTATATTTTAAATATCAAATCCCACATACTTTTATGTAATTTCCCATCACCTTCACACTAGAATCCTTGTACATTAACAGACAATAAAGTTTCATTAGACTGTTATTGCTAATGTAAAGAAGTTTAAAAAGTCCTGCTGTAGGGTGGTTGCTTGTTTTGGTGGGGTTTGTTTAGTTTGGGTTTTGTTGGGTCTTTTAGTTGCCTTTTTTTTTTTTTTTTTTTTTGATTGGTTGGTTGGTTTTGTTGTTTGAGGTGTGGAGAGAGCGAGGAGGACAACGACAGGACATGAAGAACCAACAAGGTTGTCTGAAGATTGAAAGCTCCACACACACAACTGCAGCCCAGCCAAGGATTTTGACAGACAACTGAAGCACTACTGATTTGGAACTGTAATTTTTCTCCCAGTGTACAGGTGAATAGCTCATGCCTAATTACAGATTGAGACAATTCGAAATAACACAAGTTTAAAATCTTAATGCAGAAAATCAGACCATCAGAATTTCCAATGAAGCATTCATTCTGGAGCAGACAGGCAGCATTGTAATACAAATACAAACAGTAATGTAGATGATTTAATTGGATTACTTCACTCCTACGAATTCTTCCAAACAAGCTCTTTAAGAAAGCCAGGAAAAGAGAACTCAACTTCCATCTTTTCTGGATGTTTTGGCTTACAGCAGTCAGTCATGCTCTCAAAGTGTGATCTCACTGAAGCAGCTGTGTACACACATTTGGATCACATTTGGACATGTTTCGATCCAAGCGTGGGTAAGGACAAACAGAGGTGAGCAGCAGGCTGTCCCTCAACCCTAACACCAACAGTTGCCATAGCAACAGAAGAAATCACTAGAAGAGGCTGGGATTGATTTTTCCATCCCATATTCATTGCCATTTCTTCAGAGTGGTCTTACACAATGCTACTACAACCAACACCACCACACATATCCAGGTTCCACAATTAATGGGAAATAATAGTGATGAAAAGGTGACAGGGAATAAATTACTGCTGTGTACTGAGTACACAAGGAACAAGCAGCAGAATTTCCATCTTAATGCAAGCTATGCAAAGAGAAGGGTGGGTGTCAGCATGTGCAGGAATGTTTCACCATGCCTTCTATCCACATTTCAAGTTTTCTCTGCATTCTGCAGAGCAGCATCTGCCTGCTCTCAGCATCTGTAACAAGACAGTCACCAATGCCTAGGGCAGGTATTGCAAAGAGTAGGATATAGCAAAAGTTATTTTGTGCTTAGTTAAAAAGCCTGTTACATCATGTCAGCTTACTACAGAATGGCACAGAGCCAAAAGGGTAAGAAAGAGAGACTACTTACAAATATTAAAGAGATTTTTCAGGTTAACAATGGCATAGCTCCAGAGTCCCTCAAAATATATTACAGCGCAAATAAGTTTTGTAAATGTGGGATAATACATTACATGAGTATACAAGAGATTTCGGTAAAGACTAATATTGATTACAGTAACACACAGCTCAAAATTGCATTTAGTTTGCAAATTACAGGATGGTACTTTGTTGATACGGCCAAAAGGTTTAAATGGAAAATATATTTTGATGGTTTCCCCTTCACAATAGGATATGCAAAATGGTAGAAAAAGTGCCTAAAATGTTAGACTGAATTAAGAAAGCCTCAAAAGACCATTCCAAACTGTATTTATAAACACTGAAGAATGACCAGAATTGTTAGCAGAATGCGGCCCTAGCTAAGAGCAGAAAGCTGCACACATCAGAAAGATAAAATATTATTCTTGTAAATGAGTAGATCACTTCTGCTACATGCACCCTACATTGTTCCAGTTTTAAATCAGCATAACAATACCTCTGTAATCCACTATATTTGCATAAAGCTGAAGTAATACAGTGATAGTATGGGAAGTACCCATTATCTCCAGAAACTTTGTAGCTGACAAAGTGATTAGCCCCTAAAACAAAACAAACCCAAAACCTCAACAAAACATCTAACTAGAACAGCCTTCAGAAAATGCATCATAGTTTCCAAGCAAATACAGAAGACAAAAGTGTTCACGTTAGCACATATATTAACAAAAGTTCATCATTCATACTTCATAAAAACATATCCTGAAAAAAAACCAAAACCAAACCCCAACCCCTGAACAATACCTACCAATTCCATACATCAAGATAACAACTCCACCATGATCCAAACAAGTCATAACAATATGTGATATTTAAGAGCTCTGGGAACCCTGTTAATAACAAGTCTCCCATCATAACTTAAAGAGGCAAATAGCCACGGGTCTGCTGAGGACCATTCAACTGCATATACGCTATCTTCATGTTCTTCATAGGTGGCTATTACACTGTCCTGAAGGGGCTCTTTAATCCTAAAATTTGGGAGAAAAAAAAAAAGAAAAGAAAGTAAGGATCTATGAACACATTTGATTTAAAAGGCAGTATTAAGTGCCACTAACATCTAGATATGCAACCTCCCATGTGAAGTCCAAGAATGCAGCAGTAGGCTCCAAGGAGTAATTTTATACCACACGTCTGCACACGCCTATATTTTAGTGGTGGCTTGATAAGGCTTGACTTGTCTGTGCTAAAGACCTCATTTGCAGGGACAAAGCATCTCTTATTGTCAACTTCACTGTATTTCCAAGTCTCTCAGAACCTACACTAAATACCTCTCTAAAGCAAGCAAAACTACAAGGTCTGATCTGAATGCACTTAAACACACATTTTTACCAACACCGTTTCTCTTGCGATACTCCCTCCCTTCCTTTTCCCATTTGTTGTCAACTGAATTCCTAAATAATATATATTCTTATTAGAGATGTGTAAAGAGGCAAGAAGTTGCAGACCTTAATATCACAGTCTCTCCTGTGCTGCTATCCCGACCCATTCTCTCCAGAGTACCAGAAGGCAGATGGAGGCACCACTCTGAACGCTTTGATTTTTATCCCCCATTGCTAGAGTTATAACAACACTGGATTCTCATCTATTATTGTATACCTCACCTCTCACTGCAACACCCAAGCTCCTGGTCACCCATATCATGAGACACAGATTCTCTTTT
This sequence comes from Psittacus erithacus, assembly GCA_009867235.2. NCBI lineage: Eukaryota > Metazoa > Chordata > Aves > Psittaciformes > Psittacidae > Psittacus > Psittacus erithacus. The sequence goes on along the minus strand of WYDI02033556.1, from coordinate 1,506 downwards.
GCATTGCAAATATTTAACAATAGATTCAGGCATTCTCTGACATCCAAACCACCCAGGAGTCATTGACTGTGCTCTGCTAGCTGAGAATAGCTCTTCTTCCCTCCACTCACAGAGCCAGTCCCTCCTCTCAAAGCAACACTGCAGCACATTATTCTGTAGCTACAGGGTACCTGAGTTTTCAGAGGATGACCTTAGAGCTCCTTCACCCACAGAGGATCACCTCTGCTGACAGGAATCAGTCAGCCTTTCAGAAGCATCCCCCTGCCTCCCAGAAACAGCCTTGTATTACAGCTGCAATCCTCCTAACAGAACGTAAAGCCAAAGAGCCTTGTGAATGCCACTCAATCATTTAAACAGATGCTGCTACTACAGAAATAAAGCGCTGTTATTGGCCGTCTTTGCCCTTTACCACTGCTCTCTGAGAGCACGCATCTCTGCAATCACAAAGCGTATACGCTATCACATCTGAATTGCTTGTGGGATATTGCTGCTCCACCTAGCCAGCCTAACCAGCTGTGAATCTAACATCGCAATTAAAATTCAATTGAATTTAATGAATAAACCAAAAGCAGCCTGATACTCCAGAATAGCTTCAGATGTTTAGTTTCAAGGACTTTGATTGTTTACTTATGCTACGTTTAAGGACAACTAACAAAAAAAAAAAGGTCACAGCACAAATGACATGCAGCCCCTGGTTAATTGCAAAGAGCAGGCTTGTTTTGCAGTTCTCCTGAATATGCACTTTGATACAAACCGTCTAACAGCAGAGAGCTAATAAACACACGTACACACATTTCATCTCCTGCAATGTGTTTTTCTAACTTCCTACTAACTGATATGCCTGGTTAAGTAAAAGTTGGTCATGTCCCCAGACAGCAATGTGCTTCACGCAGTGCTCACCCACTTACCCACAACTCCATTATTTTGAAGGCTTCAGGTATCTCTCCAGATAAGCAGGGGAGTAATACACAAGGCATATGGCTGTCAGGGGACATGACCAACTTTCAGTTAACCAGGAGTCTCAGTTAACCAAAGGTTGTATAAACAAGGACAAATAGACTACTAGATTACACTATTTTCTTTACGCTCAGAGTTGTTTCAGCATTTCATTTAAATAACACAATTCATCTAATTTAATTTCCAGAACTCATAGGGGAATGAGTATTCAGGAAAATAGCCTGTAGATGAACTTCTATTTGGCATTTCCATTTATAAGAACAATTTTTAATTGTTCTTAATTATTGTCAATACAATGAATTTCTTCTTGGCTACGAAAGTAATGTTGTGCCTTCCAGAAAAAGAAACTATGCTTTTCCATGTGGTTCTTCAATGTCAAGTGAGTTCAGGATTCAGAGGGCATTTTTTGTTGTTTTAAATAGCACAGATCTATGATCCCTCAGGTGTCCCTCAGGGATCAGTGTTGAGACCAGTCTTGTTCAACATCTTTGTTGGTGACATGGACAGTGGGATTGAGTGCACCCTCAGCAAGTTTGCCGATGACACCAA
>WYDI02033555.1:0-12633 GCA_009867235.2 Psittacus erithacus | reverse complement strand
GACCAAAATCAAAACCACAGCACTGCACCAGCTACTAAGAAGGAGAAAAATGACTGCTACTGCTGAACCCAGGACAGGCCCTATGAATTTGACACTTCTCTCTGATGTTTGAACTAAGATACTTTTTTCCAATATGGCTAATCAAAATAATCAGAAATGTCAACCTTTCTAATTTAATGCACCTATTTTAATGTTACTTTAAATTTTAAAGTACTGTGATTTAATGCCCTTGGAGGTCTGTCTGTTTCTTGCACATGTAGCTAAATGATTAAACATGTATGTGTTAAAAAAGCAGAAGTGACAGTTGATATTTTTTTTGCTTATTATCATAATTCCAGCTACTTCCTCTGAAAAAAACTCTTTGTCTATTTTCAGGAAAATCAGTGTTGTTGGTAACCCTGGCATTTTTCTCTTTCTCTCAGCTAACTCCCAGACTTCCCTTGGTTGAAAAGAATCAAAGGTGGAAGACAAATTGGAAGTAAAGCCCTAGAACACTTCTTCCTTTCTCTCTTTTGGCAGCTTATGTAGAATGAAAAATTACACCTATGAAGGGAAAAACTTTTAAAGGTGAAGAGAATTTTTGAAATTTAACATGAACTGTCCCTGATAATCTTCCCCATCACTGCAGCTATCTTTGCGGGCTGAAGATGAGCCAGTCACTCAGTGACCTAGTAGTCTGTCAGGTAACTTGTGCTCTATAATCTCTGCCACAAAGTTTCATGACAAATCTAAACAAAAATGCTGGATTGACTTTGTTTTACTTTTTAGAGCTCAATGAAATATTCCAAGTTTGAGAGATCCAGAAACCAAGTTTCTTATATGGGAATAAGCCTTAAACTATCCGAGTTCATAGTTGTCTGGCCTCCTTCAGTTCATATAATGTAATACAGAAATTGGTGCTTTCAAGACCTCAACTCCTCCTTCCCTTGGCAATTACACAGGACCACTGATAAACAGATGATTTGTCATAGGAAAACCAAGTTTTTGAAAAATCCGTAATACAAGTGCTTGTGAGATCTTCAGTGAACTATAAAGGGTTTGCAACATCACCAAATACTGTTGGTAATACAATTATTATAACTTTCAGTTTCATTTCCACCACGTACACTTGCATGGTGCTTACCACCCTGAAGCTTCCCAGTTACTATGATTACTTCATTAGTATGTATGAAAAAAAGTCTTGTTCTATAATATCTTGAAATCTAAACAATTTTAAGATTTATTAGCATCAAAAATGTTTACAACACTCTTCTAACCCCACAATTTTTTATTAAGTATTATCTGTTTAATAAATAAATAAAAATTCCTAAGATCATGACTTTCACCACCTGTCAGACAATACAGGAGCTTACAGAGTTGTTTCCAAATTGTTTACTCCCTTCCTCTCTGTTTGGAAAAATTGAACTTCTTACTAAAGATACAAGCACATTTATCAACCAATAACCATGTAATCATGTGAAATAGTTAAGGCTATTACACATCCTCCTATAATAGAGGTGAAAATCTGTTTCTCTGTATGGCACTGGGCATTAAGGTCTTCCCGCAAATTCAGCAATCTTTCTTAAATTCCTACTTCTTTCTTTCCTGTTTTTCTTTTATGTGAAGATTTTCCTCAGTAGCTTCAAAGCTACAAAAAAAAAAAGTCTTAATACAAGAAATTTTTCCTTCTCTATAGCTTGCCAGGTATTCTGCAGTATTATGCCACATAGTGCCACTTCAGGGAGTTTCCTTATCTAAATGAGATACTGTGATAATTTAAAAAAGCTGCATTCCAATGAAGCAATCGCCACAAAAGGCTCAGAGGAAGTTAGAAAAATGACATTTCCTTTACAGTGTTTTTGCCATAGTTTTTTTGAGTGGCTTTGGAAGAACTGTTCAGGGCTTTATTTTCCAACTGCACAGGCAAAAATATATGTAAATTAATTCTATGTTTTTGTTTGTTTGTTTTGTCCATGCACACTTGGCTCTGCTGCTTTGCTTTGTCAGCTGAGGAGAAAGTGCTTACCACAGTGACCCTACTGATCAAAGTCATATAGTGACAGAGAAAGAAACAAGAAAGGTGCAGACGCTGAAAATTCTGTGCCTCTCAGGAGCTTATAAAGAACAGACTCCCATCTGAGTTTTAGGCTTTATACCATGATCTCGAGAAAGCCACAGCAGCTTCTTGTAAATACATACCACTAATGGAATCACTGCTCGCTGCTCCTGCAATGGCCTTGCATTACAGTAGGAAATCCGCCATTATCTTAGTGATCTGCCTTGACCACACTTCATAAAACTGAAGAAGCACAAAGCACCTGGGTAAGTCCAGAGATCTGGAACCACTTCTGCCACTTAAATCAACAGCTGAGCTCCCATTAACATAATCAGAAATAAGACTAGGTCTCCTATTTCTTGATAGTTTCTTCAAAATAATGGCAGGAACAAAAATGAGATTGGATTGACAATCATTTACGTGCAAGTGTGACCTTTTTACTCAGTGGTGACATTTGTATCCTATTAACAACATACTGTATAGTTTTTAAGCAATAATTGCATTTTCTATGGAGACAAATGACATGTAAATCAATAAATGACAAAGCTGCAGTCCAAGCACATTATTGATTTTTAGTCATGTTCATCTCTCATCTTTATGCTGAGAAAATACAGTATATGCTATGGTTTTTTTACAAGTTGTATTTTTTTGGACAGATAGATAGACATTTTTGAGAATTAAGAAAGGTTTTCTCCAGCTGAGGGAGATGATGAGATTAAAAAGGAATGAGAATTTTACAGCTGTAATCAAATGTAACACACTGTATCTTAAAAGCAAATGCTGAATAGATCAATAAAGGCTTGTATGACAGCCTTGTTGTCTACTCATATGTTATGGTTGATCAAACCATGCATGAGTATCACCTGTATTAAACCAGTATTTAAATGTAATATCACACACTGAAACGAAAAGGTTTACAACAATCTCAGTGAGAACTGTTCTCACTGCTTTTGCTCGTTGAAAGAAAATGAAATGATTCAATAGGAACCCAGCAAGTGGCGGATATGGAGAAGGATCTTTCTGAAACATGAATAGTGTCTTTCCAAATTTGCTGCATTTTTTAAATGATAACACAAAATAGAAATTTTAACAAAAAACTGAGAAGGGAATAATATCCCTGTTTCCCTTTTATAAATAAATCAAATTCAAGGGTCAGATTTTCATGGGAATTTGTGAGAAGGCTAGGTTTCAGAGGAACACAGCTTTAATTTAAGAACCAGGCTGTCAGCTAGTAAGGATAATGTATTCTGATACTTAAATGAGAACTGTGGTTTTAAGCAAATAAGTTTCTAGAAAACACAAACTTTATTTTGTGATTCCTTAGTTCTGTAACTGCGGAGAAAAAACCCAAGAAGAATCTGGAATGGATTTCCCTAACAGATCTAAAAATGATCCCTACACAGTCTCTGTGAGACATGCACAAATGATCTGAGTCTCCTAAAAACAGAGCAGTGAGTGAAGAAAAAGTTCAACACAGGCACTCAGCCTCAGGCATCCTAGGAAGACACAAGCAATCTCAGCTAGCAAAGGTACCAAGTCATCACTTGTGGCTAAGAGACAAGATGTTTAGTTGCTCTTCAGGGTTATGGCAAATAGTAAATTAGTTACACTCTAACCAGTATGTCATTGCAGTAGAAGCAGACTTTCTTGTATCTCTTCCTAAATATTAATAAGATAATTCACTAAGAATATTTTAGAAGACTTAGCCTGATTTGGGATATTTTTCCCATGAATTTCTGTGTGACAGCCATGAATTAAAATTACTCTATTTTTTAGCTCTTTACTGGGGTTGAGTAAATAATGTGAAAGAAAAAACTCTTAACACAGCAGGCATAATACCCACAAGCAGGGTTCACCTGCATCTTTGTAGGAGGGACCATCCTGCATTATTCTCTCAGGCTAGCCAAACCTTTCTATACCATATAAAAGGAGCAGACACAGACATTAATTTTCTCTACAATGGCCGTTTTTCCTTCCACTGAAAGTTATTTTGAATATGGATTATACAATCTAAATGCAGTTTTTCAGTATGCAAAACTCCATAACATCCTACAATCGAACCAACAGGTTAAGATACTTCTCATCTGATTGTACTAAATTATTGACTTATGGGTCCCCTTTTCAGATTTTAAATCACCCAAGCAGAAGGAAAAATAAATGCTTAAGACTTTCCCAGTCTCAGTGAGAAAACATGTAGGTAATTTGAGTCCCAGCAGTAAAAATAATCACACAGAGTATTTTACATTAATTCATCTGATTTTGAATAAACCACTCAAATGGCAGTTTATTTTTAAAATATATTTTTAGTTTGCTTGGGAGTGGACTACGTAAAGCCCCATCTATCAATTCCTGCAGTTTGGGTTTTAAGGTATGAATAATATATGCCATTGTCATATGAATAAAATAACAGACTTCACTCCTCAGCGCGCTATGCTTCTTGTTCCATATGTGATATAAAATAAAATTTTCCTTGAATTCTTGAAAAGCAATTTAGAATAAGTAGATTATGAATGCAACAGAGATATGCACTAAGTTTTTGGGTTTTTTTAAAATTTTTTTTTAAATTAAGAATATGAAGGAAAATATCAAGAATTATTTATTAAATTCAGTTAGGCACTCATAAGGGCCAAAAGATTTAGATGAAGAGTGGTGTCTTCTCAAAACCACACTGAATATCTGCATTTCAAAAGTTTCTTAAATCCTTATGAGCCTTTCAGTAGCCAGCAACAAAGGCTGACCTTGACCATTTGCAGGTGTGAATTCAGATGGATTCAATCCTAGTCACCTTGTCTGAATTTAAAATTTTTTTGTTTTGTCTTGTTTTGTTTTTATTCACTATAGAGGTTCTGGCAACCTTTTCCAAAGCATCAGGGAACCACACCTGCTTCTAAGTTCCTGTTTGGCAAAGTCATGATTTCTATTTCTGAAACAATTCAAATAATACATTTAAATATCTGGTTCATTGCCCCTAACGCAGCACTATGGATCTGTCTGGATGCTAACTACAGCACCATATAGCTTTGGCAGCATAAGTGATCCTGAAAAATTACGACCTGACAAGAACCACTATTGAGTGGTTATTTGGCCCAGAATGTGTGAATGAAGTCTCTTTTGTGCATATTTTTGGCCTGTGGCCTCCATCCCCCTCTTTCTTTCTGTGCTTAAGAGGAGTAAAATTAAGTCTTAGCTTTTCCGTTTTTCATTCCCCTAGAGATACTACATTATTCTCATACAAAAAGGAACTGGAGCTTCATTTTCGTAGAAGACAGGAAGAAGCCTGGCACACATTTGCTTTGGACTATAGACTCTTTATTTTTCTGACTTTTTTCTGGGTTTTAACATATGAACTTATGCAGTTATTGGGACTGTTACAACAATTGTTTAAGACAACTCGGTGTTTGATCAAAGGCTAAAAATCCATAGAAAGAGCCAGAAGTGGAAGAGTCAAAAAAATACAGGCAAAAAATGAAACATAATGGTGGGAGAGTTTTGCCTGATGAGCTCTGACTCCCAGCCTGCGATGGGGAGGGCTCCATGTCTGGTAATCCATTTTTAACTACAGCAAGATTAACTTTGACCAGAGTAAAAAGCCATTTCTAAACTGTGGAAAGCCTAATAGCTGCCTTTCTAAGCACAGGAGTAGGAGGTAAAGAAAACAGTCACATGAGATTTACATTTTCTCTTTTTTTTTTTTTTTTTTAAATAAAAAAAAGATATAGGGGCCTGAAAATCTCAAAATAAGAAATAATAAAAATACTTATTTTAATGTGTGCCGTGTAATGCTTATCACTTTATCATTTTAAAGTGCTGACAGGTTTAATTACAGCCTTCAGTGTCCCAGCAAGATGAGTAAGTCATGAATCTGAACACCAAATCCAATGGTGATGGTTAGCTTTCTCCTCCCTTCCACGGGCATACTGGATTCCTTAGAAAAAACAACATATTTTAACACCTGCTTTTAAGCAGAACTCCAAACTAAGCCTAGTAAAGTCTGTTAAAAACTGGTTTTATAGCAGGGACTAAAGTTTACTTACAAAGCAAGCAGTAACCTAAAACAGCCTCCCTCTGCATTAGTTATTGCTTAGTAAAGCAGGAGCTTTGCAGAGCTGGGAGGACCCTATAGATACTGAATAGTAGTTATAAGCAGAAGATTCCAATATCAGTTTCTGCAGTCACTGAGCAATCAGAGAGACAGAAACATCTCAGAAAGCTCCTTACAGCAGCCAGCCAAGCATGAGCACAGGCATGCCCACCACTGAGAAGTGGTGCTTTCTTCCCAGGGATAGAACTCCAAGGAAAGATCTCCAGAGAGTTGTTTTTTCCCATTATACTCTATCTCACAGGTATCCTGCAGGCATGACTAACCACTAAGCTTTAAGCTGCTTAATTCCCCAGGAGCTTGTTTATTCATGAGCATCTCCAAAATTTACAAACATGTGAATGTAAATTTTGCACTAAGAACCTAATCAGTGACTTTGGTACTAAGTCCTATTTTGGACAAAGATATGAAACACTATTCAAGGTAACTGCTTTGATTCTGCAGCTATTCTCTGATATTTTGAAGAACATGATAGATTTTATGTATGTATGTATTTATTTTCTCATTATAATTTGGAGAAGAGTTGCTGACCTTTGGGGAATGCCTTGCTGGGCAGCAGTTACAGAAGACCAATCTGCATGCCCAGTTTTCTGGAATGGATTTATTCGCATATCCTGCCATGAGAAAAATGAATACAATGACAAATTTAAGATGGTGTCAAAGTTCCAGCCCCATGGCAGCCACCCTTCATAGTTGGATCCCTTGCTGACGTAGGTGGCCTTGGCAGCTAGACAAGTAATTTTCCTCATGCAGCAGGGTTACCACCTTTCCTAGCCACGGTACTGTTTTACTACTTCCAGATGCTGATACAGCAGGAATGAGCCTGATCCAAAATTCACATTGTTCAGTAGGATGCCTTCATTTATTTTAAACTGGCTACCAATGAAATTTCCCTGACTTTTTTTCTCTCTGCTGTTTTTCTTTTGCTTGGCTCTTCTTCGCTGTTTGAACAAGAATGCAAAAATCTGTTGCTTGCCCTTCTTGAATTCTTTTTGCTTTCATTGGGTCCATTTCTATTTTTCCTATTTCTTGTTCCCAGGGCTGTCTGTAAGTGAAAAACCGCTTCCCTCATTGCTTCCTTAAAATAGCTGGTGTCTCCTAAGCCATTCCAGTGACTTCGGTAATCAGTAATTAATATGAAGATATTGCCATTATATAAACACCCTTCCCTGAAAAAACACATGTAACAATACTTAAGACCTGAGATAGTTAAAGTCTTGCACACACAGAAAGATAAGTGAATCCCAGAATGGTTTGGGTTGCAAGGGACTTTAAGGATCATCTAGTTCCAGCCCCTTGTCACAGACAGGGGCACCAAAAAATAGTTAAGCAAATATTTCTAAGTATGAACATGTGGTTGGGTTTTGTACTTTTTTCTCCTACCTTTTCATTACATTCAAGCAGGTTGGTAGTTTCAATGTCCATTGTTTAGAGAAGAGATAGGATATTGCTGCAGCTCCTTTCTCACCTGAATGGGCTGTCTCATTTCACATATAAATACTCAGTCTTGTCTCTTTCCAGTTTTTAATTCAGCAGCAAAATAATGCTTTTAAGGAAAAGGAAAGCCTAAGACCCATATGGGAAAAAAAAAAAGGGTGCATTAGGGGTATGGAAATAATTTATTCATACCCTAGTGTGCCAAACCACGCTCAGCAAGATATATGCATGTGACAAAACTCTTTAGGAAATCAGCTTCTATAATAGCACACATTTGGAAAGTTAAAGCTGATAAGCTATCTGAAGTGCATTCAATAGGCTTCTTCCTTTAAGCTTTTATAATTACAGCATTACATTCTATGCTTTTTAATGCATTAGAAACACTGAGGACATAGGACACTCAATCAACGTTATATAGAATGGGAGAAGTGAGGACTTAACAAAAGAATTGAGTGGAATTGGCTTATATTGTGCATACCTGCACTGAGCTTTTTTGAGAAACAGGAAGAAGAGGGAGAAACACTGATAATGGAAAGAAGGATCAACTTTTGCAGTATTAGGTCTGTTGACTGTTACTTTCAAATGTTACTTTTGATTATGTTTTATTTCAGTGAATATTATATGTGGTTATGTGGAGAAATCAAATTAGTTGGATAGAAAAAACCTAGCCCACCATCTTCAAAGCTGCATTCCTATAAATAGGAACCTAAGCTTTGACAAAGGCACATAAACAGAAATTCACCTCAGAGCAAGAATTAAAAGGCTCCTTATAGAGAATAATTAGACCCTTGCGAAGAGGATGGGTTGAGAATTCAAAAATGCTTATGACTTTACATAGTTTCCAAATAGATGTAAAAGTAAGAGGTTTGTAGTAATCTGTCTTCTAAGATGGTGGAAATGCTGCATTTCTCTCCTGCAATTGCATCAATGCTTTTTATCACTACCTTACTACCAACATTCATTTTCCTTTTTTATATAGCTCTGAGGAGAAACAACAATTATTCTAGAGTGTACAAAAATAATTCATATACAGAATACAGCATACAGTTCTGAGTATCTTGTTGCATGACACCTCTGATTACCTTCCAGAATCTCAAAGAAAAATAACCGAAACAAAACAACCGCAGGAGTACTTTTCCAGAGGTCAAACCAAATATCCTGTCTGTATTTCAAAAAGTCTGTTTTAAAATTGTGTTCTGAAATAAAGGGTTAACTGGACAATATTTCCATACAGTTTCTGGCACTTTTATTATGCCATCCATTATTATAGTGCCATCTTCTAATAGGAATTTATCATGTATTCAAATTGGTGAGCAGAATCATTAAGCAGCCACAACAAATTGAATGCAGCAGGCTTTATCAAGAACTACAATGGTGTCAAGTGGTCAGTCCTTTTTTAATGTCTGAATATACAAGATGCAAATTCATGGTCTTTCATTCTAACAGCTAGTCATGGCAAATAGTTAAAATTACATTCTAAAATACTCATATGGTGAAAAATATTACTAAGCTGGGGTTGGGGCAGTTTGGAATGAAAAATAAAGATTTATTGGTTTATAGACATTTTCAGTTTCTTTTTATCTTCATTGACTACAGTCATGTCTTCCTAATCAGAAAAGTAAATACCACAGTTTGTACCTTACTCCAGTGTAGAGAAGTTCCATAATTGTATGAATTATTTTTTCTTTCTTTCTACATCTGCTTTATAACAAGCTGTTTGTATCTAGATTTTAATCACCACTTAATGGTGCAATGTAATGTCCTACTATACCTAACATAGTGACATCTGCCGAACAGGTGTCTATCACTCTCTGTACAGCAGAAAGGGTGCCAGTGGTCTCTGAGAACACAGAATACTGTCTGAATAATTAGCGTAATTGTGGCCTGATACTCTCCACAGCTATGTGGATCCCTTTCCCTATTTGGATCAGTAGATCTTAAAGCCTCACTGACAGCTGATACTGGTCTAATGAAACCAGTTAATGTACTGACACCCTCCTGTGACTCCAAAGTTTGGAGGACACAACTAGGTCACTGGCAATTCTCAACAAGCAATGTAAAAGCTTAATTAATTAGTCAGTTCTCCAGCCAACAGCCTCTTTTCCAAGGGTTTTATTTAGTGATGCCAGACACTTTCTTTTTTTTTAAGCTCCTTTAACTATTGAAAGTTCTATTTTTATTTGGCATTACCAAACAACTTCTCTGACATATCAGATCTCTGAAGTCCAATCTACTGTTTATGCAGCAAAAGTGAAGTTGACACTCCTTCCTCAACATAATTTAAAAAAACCCAATCACTGTAAATCAAGCTGCTGCTTCAAATGCAGATAGAAAAACAATGCTGGAATAACACGTTAAACTTAACTTTTGCTTTCTGAGCTGGCCAGGTTGGTAAAATTTTAGCCATGATACTTGTGTGAAGAAAATGAGCATAAAAAAGAAGAGGTTCACATGTGAAAAAACCATTTAAAAATATGAACAATCATGAATACTATTAGGAATTTTATTACTTTTTCTGTGTTGCACATCCATATTCTGAGCCTGGGATGCATCTTACAGCAAGCTGTTTTTAATGTCCTGATGAGCTGTAAACACATGTTTCTATCACCAGTGTGCCAAGCTATTAACTTGTGCCTGTTCTCATTTTCGGCAGAATAGCTTGAGGTAGATGCTGATTTTAAATGCCAGGTGTAGTTTGCTGTTTGCACACAGGAAGCTCTTCTATGACATGCATTGGGATAATTCAGTGTATATAAAATTCAGCGGAATGTAAAGGGGAAAAGATCAGCTGGTTTCATAGTGGGATACTGTAGAAGCTGAAGAGTGGTTAATCCTCACCCAGACCAGTCAACCTCAGGTATCTGCAGCCTTGTTTAGACTAACTGTTGGAGCAATATTTACTTAGATTAGGAAGTTACACATCACTGGATAAATGAAAGATATCAGTTAATGAGAGTTTTTAATTTCTCTGCAGTGGTTTAATTCCAGAGTAATTGAAAGAATTCTCCCAGAATGTGTACCAAATAAATTGCAACAGAAGCTGCTTATCTCTACGTAAGTTATCTTTCCTATTCATTAATCAGTTCTCAAACTCCAGGTTCTTTTTTCACAGTGTTCTAGTTGACTACAAAATGCTTAGTGAACAACACCTAACTAATTTCTTTCCTTTCAGAGTGCATAATACAGCTTTTGACAGCAGACATTTGTTTAGCATACCCATATTTCACTAAACACAAACATCAATGCCTGAGAGTCGGTCACCCCCTATTCGTCAACCGTGTCCTGGGCTGCATCAATAGGTGTGACCAGCAGGTTGAGGGAGGTGATTCTCATCCTCTACTCTGCTCTCATGAGATCCCTCCTGCAGTCCTGCATCCAGCTCTGGAGCAATAACACAAGAGGGATGTGAAGCTGCTGGAGCAAGTCCAGAAGAGGCCGCGGAGATGCTGCGAGGGCTGGAGCAGCTCTGCTCTGGAGCCAGGCTGAGAGAGCTGGGCTGGTTCAGCCTGGAGAAGAGAAGGTTCCTTAAGGGGAGACACCTTGGAGCAGCTCCTAGTGCCTAAAGGGGCTACAAGAAACCTGGAGAGGGGTTTTTGACAAGAGCCTGTTGGGACAGGACAAGGGAAATGGCTTTAACCTGCCAGAGGGGAGACCGAGATTAGATAGCAGGAAGATATCAGGAAGTTCTTGCCTGTGAGGGTTGTGAGGTGCTGGCACAGGGTGCCCAGAGAAGCTGTGGCTGCCCCGTCCCTGGCAGTGTTTAAGGTCAGGTTGGACAGGGCTTGGAGCAACCTGCTCTAGTAAAAGGTATCCCTGCAGGTGGCAGGGTCTTTAAGGTCCCTTCTAACCCAAACTATTCTATAATTTTACATTCACCCACAATATATCTTCAACAAATACCTTAATGAAGAAACAAGCATTTTTATTTCTTCTGCACTACCACAGCCTGGTTAAGGTCAATCTACCCAACCTCCGCTCTACTACCAGGACCCTGAAGAAGTGCTGTATAACACTGCTGATTGATGCAACATCAGCAGTGATGAAACATGAAACTTGACTACACCAGATAAATTGCAGGTGATGGAAAGAATTTCAGCAGGTTGCTCAGGGGAAGCAGAATATTTATTTCAGCAATCCTCTAATTTCTAAATAGTCCTAACTAGGATGGTTGCAAACACAGTAAGATTACACTGCTGGTTCATTACTATTCTAGCAGATGGTGAGGACTTGCAAAAGCAGAATGTAATGCCACTTTGCTGTTCTAACAAATTAAAACTGAAGTCTTGAAAGTTAATTCAATCAACAGCAATAACAACAGAAAAGTGAAGTTTAGACCTTTGATAAATATAATATAAATATATATATACTTTTACGGGCATTTGTGCCACCTTCTGAGAAATGCAGACCTGTGAAAGAGTTTTTCTGTGAAGAAGATTTTTATCTTGTTTTTATACATTATTTAGATATCCAGTCATAGTTCATTTATCACTTTACTATTAAGTCATTATAGCTGCCAGTTTGTCAGGTTCTGGCATGGCACCCAAAAGCTTCAGAAAAAACTTCTAACAAAACCACAAAATGGATTGTAAACCCCTAATTAAGTCTGATAGCCAGCTTTGCATATAAGAGAGTTGTCTTTGTATGTGCTGCATTATTATAGTCCTCTGTGGAATAATTTTCTTAGGAGTAAGAGACGGTTTCACTCGCTAGCCCAAATCCCTGAAACATCAAAAGATAATAATGCCAAGTGGCATACTTCAGACCTCATCTCTTACTGTCTTCAGCTCATGAAATGGTTATCTACGACCTTCAATCCACACACTGCTGTTCTACAGCTGGAACCATTGCACTGTACTCACTGGCTGGCTGACGTTACTTAAGGATGATTTCTGACTGATTCATTGACTACAGCTATTTTTCTTACAATTATTGTGTCTCTTAATAAATAATTTTATTGAGACACAGTCTTTAATTATTATTTATACATGATTCAATAATATATTTAAATAACTACAATATATTGAGTATATGATTAATAATATAATATTACTATATTAAAATT
>WYDI02033554.1:0-50630 GCA_009867235.2 Psittacus erithacus | reverse complement strand
TTGTATTCTTTTGATTCTCTTCCCCATCCCTCTGGGAGCCGAGGGAGGAGGTGGGGGGGCAGTGAGTGGGCTGTGTGACAGGCCGTAAACCACGACACCGTTGTATTAAAATACTGAGATGAGCTGGAACAACAGAGCTGACTTACTCATATTGTCCTGTATTTCAGCTGTAACTCTGTACTGGGATGTTAAAGAGATGTAATCATGTGAATTTATGGAATAACTTTTTCATTATCACTATAGTACACCTTGGGTCAGTTTCCATTATAATATTAAGAGGAAATACAAACTAAATATTTTTTGTGCGCTTCTGCACAGAAAAAGGCTGCAAAGTCCTGCAGTTTAGCAACATTAAGGATCTAGTTTCCAAGGAATATGTTTCCGAATGGAGAAAAAATAAATAAATAAATATTGCCTGAGGCTGTTTGTTAATCCAGTTTAACATGAGCTATAGACAGGCTCTGATATTATCTTAGCTTGCTCATAAATTGTTTGCAAGTACACAACTTGCCTCAATAAATTGCTAGATGACATGTCTACTCTTTCTTAAGGAAAATGTTGAGCACATGGAAAACAATGTACTCTAAATGAAGGCCAGATTGAACCATGTGTGTAAATGAGGGCAGCTCAAATTGTTCCAGTTTTATAACTCTTTGTCTACACTATGTATTTGGCATAAAAATGGACTTGGCCTTATACCTTAACCTGTCTCCAGCTCAGCATTTTTAAAGACTTCTGCCTGTTGATCTCTGGTTAAGAGTTCTGGCTAAGAGATCTTTGAAAAGGTCATGTGGGTCCAGAATCAAAGGAGGGCTGGTCCATGTTAGCATGGGAAATACAGCTGTCATAGCTGTTTAAGAAGCTGTTTCTGACTGCTTTACAGATGTTAGCTGCTACTTTCTTCCTTATTGAGTAGCTAGGTGGCACGCATGTTCCTGCTCATCTAAGCTTTTGGGAGATGTAAGGACCAGGCAGCAGAGGGGACAAGGAACTGGACCACATATGATCATGCTACAGCTTTGGGAGGACAGTGCTGGATAGTCCCCAGAACTGCTGATACGAAAAAGTATCTGGGAGAGGTCCTCATCAGTGCTTTGGTGTCGGAAGCATAGTCTTGAAAATTATATATAAATAAATCATTTCCAAATGATATATAAATAAAGCATTTCCAAATGGAAGAAGGTGACTGAACACAAATGAGTGACTGTGTGCAGTAGCTATCTAACATGTGCAGCAAGCCCAGCATGCTTGAGAGACATAAGACCTATTTCATATACAAATTATTTATATGGCACATAGATTCAATCAGACTAAGTCTCATGCAAAGGAAGGACCACAGCGTATAGCCCTTTCCTGCCACCAGAATATGCCATGTGGCATGCCCAGAAAGGCTGAGCATCTCTGGGCTGGAGCTAGCCAAAATCACCTAAAAACTTGAAGGGTGAAAGTTGAATCATTAGTTTATTTTTCTGTGTATCTATCTAATTACTCAAGTACATAAAAATGCATCATAGTGCCGGGGATACATGGGTAGGACTCCCTTTTCTCAACCAATTATCCTAAGCAATCTATCAACAGAAGTTCCTCTCTTAACATACAAAATTTGCACTTCTGGAACAGTGTCCCAAACTTTCCAGGCAAGATGTAGAGTATTGTTGCCAAGTTGTCTGTTTAAGGCACACAAGCAAAGCAACAGGCATTGCTGTGAATCCCGTGGGACTGATCAGAAAACTGAATCCAGAACTCCCATTAGAGGAAAGAATCCCATACTTCACAAGAAAAGCAGACACCCATAAACATGTCAAAATAAAGCTGCAGGTATCTGTAAGCCTTTCAGGTCAAAGGAGAGCTGCAGTTCCAAGTGAAGCATTTTGGAATCAGAATTCTGAATTTTAGTGCTTCCTGTCTGCTTTTGCCCTGTTTAGATGTTCAAGGTATGTCTGATCTCCTCTATAGGTAAACTTTATAGTTAACACAGGGCCATTCATTGGTGCAACTTGATAGAAGCAAGCAGAAATGAAGTTGTCAGATGCTTGCTTATTTTAGAAGGTTATCTGATCAACTCAAACTGCATTTGAGCACTTTTCTGCTCTAGCAGAATGCATCTGAAGGCCCAGTTTCAGGAATAAACTGTGTCTTTTTGATCTGATAATATACTTCTGTCTTTTCTAAATAAGATTTTATGACAAATTGCACTTATTAACATACTACTAGTTGCTTCAAGCTGAAATGACTCCTGAAAAGTGAGATGCACACTTTTGACAGACTCTCATGAAAAGCTGATATATATACAGGGCTGGTTGACTTGCATTTTCTTTGCTCTGTTCACCTTGCCCATATTACTGCTTATGTAGCTGTTATCTCCCAACTTTTTCTGGAAAATGTATATTTACTGACAGAGGGACCACCTTTACACGTGTTTGCACAGCACATGTATCACACCTCATAATACACTCTGCCTGCCAGCGCTGTACGTCAACAAGATCACCTCTAGTTTCCACACTGTGTTAGAATATTCACCTTGCTCTGAAGACCTCTGCACCTCCAAGGCAGATAAAGTTGGTGATTTTTATCTACAACTCAGGTATAACTGTGTCCCTGAGCCAATATACACACAAAATACATAAAAATTAATGTGTATATGATCCTGGTGTTGGCAGCAAAGAGGCCGCTCCTCTTGGCTCTTATTTGGAAGCTTTCAGCTAAACATCAATGTATGCTCCAATGTAAGCTTCCCAGAGTTACTATAAGAATTTTGTTAACCACAAACTGGTCTTTGGTTGACGATTCATAGTTCTGCCTGGTCTTACAACCACTCATGCAGGCAGGACCATTCACTGGATTTATTCATGACACTACTGGCAGGATCGCAATGTGGGGTTATGAACTCTAAAGGCATGGACTGTGTATTGTTCTGTGGTCTACATCTGTGCAACAGACTCTGTGCCAATGAGCATATATGTGCACCCCACAGATTTCACTTACGTTTTCCTTAGGACAGTTTTACTCTACTGATTTACTTGTCTCATGATATAACATTTTTTAGAATGAAACAGATATTTGGGATGGGATTCAGCTGCCTAAATCTTGATGTCTTTTACCATATGAAGCATTAGATGGTGTCCAAGACAGGAGCAGAAAAGACATGGGCTCCTAAGAGATACCTGTGATCTCCTGCAGGAGCATCATATATGACATTAGCATCATGTGAGTAGCCAGCTGAAGATGAACCAAGCCAGAATCCTAATTGCTTAGTGCTACTGATAGAGCTCATCGGCTGAGCAAAGAAGGTGTGTGCCTTATGGAGAGCAGCATAGTTCATTGGCCAGTGTGTACTAAATCATTAACAGCGAGAAGGGAAAGTCTGACATCTACCTTCAGACACCTAAATCGACTACCTTGATCTGTGAGCTTCATGTCTTCATAATCTACACCTGCATTAGACAAATATGACATATCCTAAAGGAATGATGTTAATGATGCAGTATAATACTGATTATGCGTCCTCTTTATGATTTCCAAGAATCACTTCTAAAGGGATAGCAAAAATATTATATGAGATTGGGTTTATATTTGGTACGCAGATGTCTCTCAACTCCAGTGTCAAGCAAAGTCCTGCCATTTTGTCTTGTTTTTGAGACATACTCAGACGTCCTTTGGTAGATATAGCAAATATCTAAAGCTGTCTGTGACTGTTCATGACCTAGTGTTCCTCATCTCTGTAACTGAGATGTGGTAAAAGACCAGGTAGGAACAAAATGGACTAAGTGGCTTTGAGAGTTGTAATAGAATGGGTAAGAGATGCTTGTGTGGCACTTACTGATGTGGGAAGGGTAGCCAACCTGATGAAAGAGTTTGTAAAAAACAGCAGGAGGCAGTGGTATCTTAAACTACTGTTGCAACATCCAAAAAAGAAAAAAAAAGCAAAACTAATTATAGTTTGCAGTCCTAACCAGGCCAGGCCATGAACCAGGTTTTTCACAACAAGTTTGTGCAACAGTTAAGACAGAGACATGCTGGTCTCTTACCGGGAATCCCAGTACTTCCCACCAACGCAATACACAGTGTTTTGGAGTGATTAGAAGACTAGCCCATGTAGGCTGGTGTTCCACAGCAGTTTTCCTCTGCTACCCTCATGACTTCAGCACCTGCCACCTTCTCTTCTTTTTCTGGGACTGCCTGCTTCTGCCCATGCCTTGCACACTCATTTTCTCAGGCATCTGTTCGAGTAGATGCATTGTTAACAAAAGGTAGGAACATGTCCAGGTTAAAAGTAGATATTTATTTATTTAATTAATTATTTTTGTATTTTTATTAACTTGTTTATTTTTCAGACATGACAGGTAGGGGATAGCAAAGGACTGGTGGCAATTCATGGACTGGGAAGGAAGAAAGAGGGAAGAAGCAGAATTGATTCAAGACCCATGCAACCACCTTTGCAATGCTCACAGGAAGATCTCCCTGAAGCCAAAAGCTACATCAGCCAGTGTCCCTTCTTTTTTTGTGGCTCATTTCATGATTCAAACTCTTGTGTTTTCATATCTTTCTGCACATGCCAGCAAGAGGAGGGCTGTAAACAGGCTGGAAAAACTCTGCACGCTACAGAGTTTACAGTTTGTAATAGCTCTGGTATGTTTGTGTTTGGAGATTAATTTTACAAAGCAAACTAGAGCATGCTTTGTGTGTTTGTGCTTACTACTCCCCTGGCATGCATTTTGCCCCACAGAAAGTGCCTGCAGTAAACTAATGCATCTATATTCCTACTAGTAATTTCTGCCCTTGTGTGTGTCACATTAAGGGCTTCTGATGGCTGAAGAAGTCTGTTCCTGTGGTTTCAGCCACGTCCCCTTTTTTCAGCTTTTTGCTGAGACTCAGCACTACAGGGAGGCGTAAGCCCCTGCCGTCAGATGAGCCAGCCACGAGCTGCTGCTGGATGGGAGTCCTGATTCAGCAGCATGGCTGGGTGAACACAGGACTTTGTGGTCATCCACCCTGCCCTGGTGACTCTGGCTGAGAAAAAAGTTCATTCTTTGCCCAAACTCCAGTGTTTGCAGCCTGCCAAGCTCCAGCCTGGAGCACGCAGTAAATCTCAAAGAGCAGACTATAAACAAGAAAATGCAATGCAGTATCAGTCCAAGCAGGCTCCTAATATTATAGAGCTGTGTTTCAGAGTATGTGGTGAATAATAAAAACAGCGTACGCTGATCATGCTACCCATCTCACAGCTATAAATCATTTTCCTATAGTAGCCAACACCACAGACTTAAAGTATTGCGCAGTAAACTGGATTTACAGGGCAATACTGCCACTGGGCTTTGCCAACAATTCCAGTTTCACATCTGCAGTCTCTAAGCACAGAAGCAAACTTATTGACTTTTCATTTAGGAAAGTCTTGGTTGTTTTATTTTTACCATTATTTGAATTTTTTTGATTGCTACTAGTATGAGAATAGCATTTATCAACTATGCTGAGGGTCTTGTTATATTAGGATACATCAGTATACTGGAAATAAGAGCCCATTATGCCAAGCACTCTCTGATCTCAATAAAGGGACTGTAAAAGTTCAAGAGCACTGGCTATCTGAATATAATAACAGACAACTAGTGAATGAAAGAAAAAATGATAATGAATGAACAAAACACCATCATGGAAACAAAAAAGCGGCAATCAGAGCTCTCACAGCCTAAATTCTGAGTTACTGTAGAAAAAGTTTATCTGACCGACAAAGAACCCACAACAATGTTGAATTAGGTTGCTCTGAAGGGAATTGCTTGACCGTGTCATCACAATTTGAAAGCAAGGCAGCCCTCCTCTCCCTCCCTCTTAAAATTATTTATTCACTCAGTATGTGGGTTTGGGGAACTAATACAGTTTGTAAATTGGACTTTCTTCAGTCAAGAATTAGAAATAAATTTGGAGATGATGAAAGAAAATACTTTGTTTAGTGCTAGACACAAAAGGGCATTACAGAAAGTCAGGGAAGTGGAAGAGATTTTATCCCTTTGTAGCTGAATACAGTAGTGCAGTAATCAGGATGCCCACCTAAAATGCAGGACATTTTATCTCAGATGAAACAAACCTCAGATGTCTGGCACCTCTGTAGATACTTAATCATGAGTTTATAGGTAACTTCAGGATCTAGTGCAGTGGAAAGGAAATTCTCTACAAGGAATGCAGCTGCATCAGTAGGCACCTCTGCAATATCTTTGGTCCATAACACTATGCAGTCCACTGATTCAAACTGCTGCCTCTCTGGATTGCCCTATAGTGAAGTTTTCACTTCAAAAATTGCAAAGCACCTACAACAAAAGGACAGCTTTTCTGTGACTTGGTCAAGCATAGCTGTGGTGATAGATCACCTCAAGGTCTCAGCAGGCTTTCAGAATTTAAATTAATTGCAGGTGGTGAGAGTAGGCAGATTCACTCTAGCTATGGCCTGGCTCCACTGAGTTTTTGGCTTGTTTCTGCAAGGCTTTGGAATTGGGCACTTCCTTTCAGCTACCCACTATTCTCTGAACTCCACCCTGCCCTGGACATCCCTGGTCATTCTCAAGCACGCAATGCTTTACTGAAGGCTTATCTTGTAGAGATCCTCTAGAAGAGAGTCAAGGTCAACATTATTTTTCATAGAATAGGGTTGGAAAGGACCTTAAGATCATCCAGTTTCAACCCCCCTGCCATGGAAAAAAATTTATATCCAAGATATACAGAAAGACACATTGAGACACTACCAAACCCTCCCACAAAATATCAACAGAAAGCCCCTCACCACATCTAGCATTCACAACATACAACACTGAAAACTATGCCCATAATGAGGTTTCTGACTTGTTTTTCTCCTAAATCATTCACTTGCCACTATAAACAATGAGGTCACTGCCTGCTTTTGTGGCTCACGTTGGGTCCCCTTCCTTCCGTTCCTATCTTAGGCTCTTTAGAGCTGCAGACGCACATCTGGACCCTCAGCCTGCCTGTGCCAATGTCTCCCTTTCATTAAGACAGCCATGTGTGGGTACACATCCCTCAGTGGTTGTGGTCAGCACTCACAGTGAAGTGGGTTCACCCTATGATGCGATTGCTCAGCTGAATCAACGGCTTCTGACTGCACTATGGGCCAGGATAAATCTGGGCTGGAAAATTAAATGAACCTTCGTAATGGCAAGCTATTCATTGATCACTCAGTTATGCTGCAGACAGAAATCTCTGGGTTCCCACGGGTCTCCCTTGTAAGCGTATGATGCTGGCACTCTAAAATGCCACAGCCAACAACCAGAAGTTTTTTAGGCTGGACCCTTCTCTGTATTTTCAATTAGAAGCGCCAACCACTGTGGTATTTAAGTACTAGCTGTCCTTTTGAACAGTCTATGTCACGTAAGTAGGGAGCCATCTCACATACATTTGGCTTACAAAAAGCTGTCTAGCCTCCCTAGCAGCCACCAGCCTCCCTCTGCAAATAAGTTGCAGAGACAAACATATCCAAAGGGTTAATTTTCACATCTATCTTTTTGTCTATCTTACATTGGAAGTGAGGCAAGGCCTTGGGCTCATGAGAGCTGTTGTTCATAGACAACCTTGGCTGGGTAGCTTTCAAACTGCAGAGTGAAGGCAGGAGTAAAAATCAGACTCAGAGTGCAAGGCATGTACCTCAAATAGTTAAAGAGCCCTTTTCCTTCACTATATTGCTATCTTGTGATCAGGTATTGCAAAGTGCTGTGAAGGGAGAGTTCTGACAGTATGTATTTGACAGATCAGAAATAGCATGCGTGAGATCTAATAGCCAGGAGCAAATCCTAGGCAAATTCAGACTAGAAATTCACACAGGCACGCATTTTTAGCAGTGTAAGTAATAAACCATTGCAACAGCTCGCTGAAAGATGTGGTAAATTATCTAATGTGAAATCTTCAACATATGAACTATCTAGGAGATATCTAGGTTGTGGCTAATACAGGAATTACAGTGCAGGATTGACTGGAGGAGGTTCACTGCTCTCTACAATACAGGGAATTATATTTGAAAAAAATGTTTTTTTCTAAATTCATGAATTTTTCTAAATTCATGGAGTCTATAGTGCCCAATGATACCAGTCAAAGTGGGCGTATGTAGAGCTTCAAAGAATTACAAAATCAAGCCTTTTGAAGTAGAGAGAGGTTTGATATGCCTTTTCTATCAAGTTATGCATTTATGGCATTGCGTATGTTGTTGTCTACCCTTTCTTTCAGTTTTGTCCCCATTCTAACTGTAAGAACATGCATTGTTGTAGCAGTTACAGAAAGGCTCACTCAGCTTACAGGCAGAGTGGACCCAGTGAATTTTCTGACTTTTTCTCCCTTTGCTAACCCCCAACAAACCTAATCATGTTGGGGATTGAGGATATGGCACTTGAGGGGGATGGCTGTAATGACAACTGAATGCAAACTAGTGCCACACTTAATGGCCTTGAACTGGAGGCAGTTGAAATAATCTTTAACTGAATGACAGATAAGGCCCTTGCTCTGAACAGAATCTGCTAAAAATAAAAGATTTACATGCACACAAAGTATAAGTTTCTTCCCAAACAGAAAAGGGCTCACAAACTTCTGTCCAGCTGCAATCCTACCTACACCCGCTCCCCAGCTGTTTTCCCCTGGGGCTGATGATGTTATCGCCTTATTCTGATGCCGTTATCAACTGCCTATAATTGCTTATGTCCAAACATCTCCTGGTTGGTGTGTCATGGGCATTTCCCTTGACATACTGTTGCAGATCCAGAGGTACAATACTTTCAGGTACAAGTTCCTGGATTGATCCTCTAGAAAGGCCTCCATGCCTGGAGCTCTGTCAGCCACTGGATGAAGTGGATGGCCAGAAGTCAAGACGTGGTGGTGGGTGGACGATGTTCACCAAATGTTATGATCAGAAGAATTCAGATTTAGCTTTCTAAAAGGACAGAGTCACACCACAACATTTCCAAGCAGCTCCAGTTACAACCGTGTAACACCAGCCAGTGTTCAGAAGCTGTGCAAGGAAGCTCTCCACTTTGCTACGCTCCTTCATTAATAGCATTTTGCCAAGTTGCCCTCTGAGACAAAGTTGTTATGAAGTGGTTAAACGTCTGCTGGTGGAGGAATGCTTCATCTTGCCTTTTAACCGCAGCCTGACATGAATTCTAACACACAGAATAGAAGGTACCTGGGATGCATTATAACTTCATCTGGCAAGCTCTCCTGATACAAAAGATAACCAAGAGTGAGATTGATTTATCGATCTCTTTTCCCTCCCACAGTTTACACAAGCAGTGGCAACAAGCTACTTCTACATGCACACCTGCACCTTGATTTACAGCAGCCTCCTATCAATGAATGCACTATTTATTTCATTCTTCTCATATAAATATGTTATCTGATGTAAGTAACACTTAGATCATGCCTATCTTTTCTTTAGCCTTCCAGAGCTCATAGCAAAACCAGTATTTTCAATACTCTGACAAGAAAGCCCTAACATGAAGTATGCCTGTTGAAGCCGAATAGGGAATATCTAAAAGAAAAGCCCATTTTGTATAAACCATGAGTGTGTGAGTGGCCTGAACTTGTTCCATTGTTGGTCTCCTTTGTGCTCCTTTTATGAAGTAGGTCTGAAACATCTTTATATGTTTCTGGCTAAATGTTTAGTAATCATTACTGTGAGAAGGGAAAAGTAAACGATGTCTAAACTGACACAGGGTGAAAAATCATCCAGTAAAGAGTTTCTTCTAGGGGCACAAACCAGAATGAGCAATAACGCCCAGGCTGCCTGTGTGTTAAAAAAGCAAAGGGACCTAATACAGCTCTCATGTGTGGTTTAATGTGAAGGATAAAAAACACTGTATTTCCCTTCCGTATTGAAATATTAGATTATAAGAAATAAGCAGCAAGATGTAGCTAGAGGGAAGCTCTAGAAGAGGTTTCTGATGAAATAAAGCTGGCATACAATGCACAGTCCTTGTCTGAACCTTTTAAATATAATTTGTTCATACACTTAGACTACTGAGTGTATGAATTGAGCTAATTAAAAACTACTGTCCTTTGGTGTCTGGCTGTTCCACGAATGTACCAATATTTTTAAGCCAAAAAATCTTGCGATGTTTGCTAATGCTGCCAGGTTTGGTTTTTTTGTTTTGTTTTGGTTTGGTTTGTTTGTTTGTTTGTTTTTTGTTTTTTGGTTTTTTTTGTTTTTTTGTTTTTTGAGGGTTTTTTTTTTGTTTTTTGTTTCAGTTATATGTTAGCAAGGATTACCTCACAAATGAGGAAAGACTGAGAGAGCTGGAACAGTTCACCCTGGAGAAGAGAAGGCTCAGGGGATCCTATCAATGTATATCAATACATGAAGTGAGGGTGCAAAGAGGATGACATCAGGTTGTTCCTGGTGGTGCCCAGTAACAGGATTGGAGACAATGGACACAAACTGAAACACAGGAGGGTCCTTCTGAACATCAGGAAACAGGGATTTTTTATTGTGAGGTTGAGTGAGCACTGGAATATGTTGCCCAGGGAGGTTGTGGAATCTTCATCTTCAGAGATGTTAAAATACCCCGTCTGGGCACAGTCCACGGCAACTGTCTCTAGGTGGCTCTGTGTTGTGGTTAAAACCCAGCCGGTAACTCAGTGCCGCGCAGTTGCTTGCTCACCCTCCCTCCTTTCTCCTCCTCGAGAAGGACAGGGTGGAGAATCGAAAGAATGTAAATCCCACGAGTTGAGCTAAGAGCAGTTTAATAACTAAAATAAATAAAAATATAGTGATAATAGAAAGAATGCCAACACTAACAATAATGATACTAATAACTGGGAAAAACTATTTATTTATTTTTTTAAAGCAGACGAGAAATGAAAGCTCAGAAAACACAAGAGATGCACAACACAATTGCCCACCACTCACTGACCAACACCCAGCCCAACCTGAGCACTGAGTAACACCTTCTGGGTGACTCCCCCCAGTTTATGTACTGGGCATGATGCGCTGTGCTATGAAATACCCCCTTTGGCTAGTTTGGGTCAGGTGTCCTGTCTGCTCTCTCCCAGCTTCTTGTGCTCCTTTTCACTGGCAGACTGAATGAGAGACTGGAAAGTCCTTGATCAGGGTAAGTGTTACTAAGCAACAACAAAACATTGGTATGTTACCAACATTGTTCTCAGACTATAGCCAAAACAGCTCTGCACCAGCTACTAGGAAGTAAAATAACTGTTCCAGCCAAAATCAGGACATCTGGCTTGGACAGGGGAAAGTTGCAGAAGATGACCTCCAGAAGTCCATTCCAACCTCAACCATTCTGTGATTCTGTGAAGGTGATTGCAACACATCAGGTAGTATTTGTCTCATAAACATGGTGGAAGGTAAACTGGGAGCCTATTATATCTCCTCTGTCTCTGCAAATTTCCCTCATTTTCTGTTAAATACAGTGAGCTGGCATTTCCTAGTCACGCTGCTTTGTCACTTCTTCACTTATATAAGTAATACAATGGGTGCGAAAGGTGCAAAGAGTTCTTGTGATTTGCTTAAGCAGGCTTCTGGAAATCTGAAGAGAGGCGTGATCAAACAAGCACTGCAGTAATAGAAGGATTGTCACTACAGCAAATTCCACACAAGCCAAAAGCCAGGGAAAGGAGAGCAGTATATTAGACACTTAATCATTATCAATTTTATCTTAGTCAAATCAGGTTTTAAGGATGATCAAATGAAAACTAGATTATTTTTGGACTTTGATAATGCTCTGTCTGATGCAGGACATCAGTCCATGCTACAAAAGTGTAGAAATAAAATTACTTATTAAGATCTCTGACTACTTAAGACATTCAGGATACACAGAGTTAAGTTTCATTCTAAAGTAAACAGAATATTATGGAATTGTACAAAAAACACCTTGAATTGTGAGGTTTTCCTCTTTTTTGTCTCATCTCTCTGTGAAACAGACTGAAGCTGGCAAGATTTCAAGATTTCATTTCTCATGTTTTGTTTTTGCGTGACTTAACTCTGAGCACCTCAGATACTTTAGAAACAGCCATAAATAACGGAATCTTGACCCCAGGTGAAACAAGATTATATACACACCCACTGAAAATAACAAGGAAACTTATCAGACATGACAGTGATTTGGCCCCAGAGAGCACTAAGAAGAACCTAAATTAACATACACCAAGCCACAATTCGCAGTCAAAATTCTCTCAAGGAGTAGGATTTGCAGAAGCTTCCAGAGAAGCAGATAGGAAGGAAACTTCATGTTTCCCAATAAAATCAGATTAAAATGGTATTTGGAATAGGTGCTATTATTCATCTTTGAAGAATATACGTTGTACCCAAAATGTAAATGCATTGAAAAAATAAAAATAATTATATATTCTATATATCATAATATTGATAATTATATATTATGTATTTCTGCAGGCCCTACGCACGTATCCTGGATACTCAATACTGCCTGATAGAGCAGTAATCCACCTATAGTCAGTAAAGACAACTGAGCCCAGAGAGCTGTAATGCTGATAATTTGCTAATTCTAGCGCGACATACCTCCATCTTCAGCCCTCAACTGTGTTGACTAGGTCTTCGTGGACGACAGCAGTGGCTTAGATATCACACTCACGTATAGAAGTGTATCTGTTACCCTCCAGTTAGGTGTTTGAATTTGTGGCTGAATCCTACCCCAAACAGTGAGCTTTCAAATCAGGATCTTTGTTGACTTTTAAAAAAAACAAACCAGAAATTCTTCCTATTCATTTGGCTGAAGAAAGAGAGATAAAGTGTTTCTTTGCACTAAATGTTTCTTTGTACAAATCTAACAATGATCACAATATTTATTATCATTATATTTGGTGACTGATGTGTATATATACACGTACGTACATTCAGCCGCACAATCAGAAATAAACAACAAAAGCACCTTGTGATATTGGAGCAGAGATATATAGGTAGGGAGAAGACAAAAAATGAACAATGGATCCAACCATAGATACCCCAATTCACAAAAAGGATGATATTTTCAACTTCATAATAGTAAAGTATTAGCAAGTCTTTATGACGTTAAAACAGTATTCAGCTTATGGTCAGCAAAATAACCACAGAATATTTTTTATTTCAATAATTGATATAGAATAAGAAAATGCTATGGCAAGAAAACAGCATTTTAAAAAGCCATTACTAGAAGAAAGTTAGTATTTTGTTTCAGTAAACCTCTTCACAATATGGATTGCTAAAGCATGAGTCTTATATCAGGTTATCCAGAGCTTTCTATAACAACAGCAGGAGCTAGGCGAGCAAGCATGAACACAAAGCTCTGAGCCAATGCATATTAACTTGTTCCATGTAAATTCTACTCTTCCAGTCCTTGGCCCATATCCATCCAATTTAAATGTCAAATACAGAAGGGAAAATTGTAAACCTTCTGTACTTACACACTGTATCACTTTTTTCCTTTCACTGAATTTTTACCCAGGGAAGGATAGATCAGTTATAAGCTTCATAGAGTCTGCTTGATATGGACTTTTTAAAGGTTTTAGTTTAATCCTGAGCACCTGGTATTGCTGTAGGTTCAAACAACTTTATATTTCTTCCCTACCGGCTCTCCTATGACTTTACAAGAAAAAATCTTATAAATTCCACGGCGTCAAACACAGAAGCAATTGGAAGCTGTTTTCTAATCCAGACCTACCCAGGCCTGAGTCTTTCCCCATATTCCACATCCCTAATGACTGGATTCTCTCTGCATAGATATAAAACAGTCTATCATTTGTATCTGAATCCCTTTAATATTATTAGACTGCTTTGGCACATATTTTAAAGAGGTCAGATGGCTTGTTAATGCAGTATATATGGTATAGAGTAGTTCTCAGCATGCAGATTTGGAAGAACAGATTTTTAAAGACTTTAACATGAGCACTTACAAAGTTAAAGAGAAAAATAAAAGGTTACTTTCTATTCTTAATAAAGTCAGTCTACTTTATGAAATAACCTCATTGAGGGAGAAGTAGCGAGTGCTTTGTATGTTACAGCTTCATTGCTATATTAAAGCATTATTACTCACCTACCCCTTTGCTGGAAGTAGCACATCACGACATGCATCCTTTTCTGCATGTAGCATTCCTTTCTTGCTTGTTTCATTACACTTATTTGATCCAGAAAAAAGGAAATATACCTTCAGTCCTTAAAGAAGGACCCTACATATCTTCACAATGGTTAAATTTATTTCAGAAACCTAGTCCCAGGATGACTTAAGAGGGAAAAATTGAATCTTCTAAAAGTCAACTTAATGTTTCTCTTCTGCTTTTTAAATAAGCCTTTTCCTCACCCAGGGAACCTGGGAAGTATATAACCAAAGCTAGTTCTTGTAACCTCATGTAACTGAGGATAACATTGGGCTCATTGGCCTGTTACTGTTTCTGTGCAATGAGGCTGGGATATAGGTTCCTTCAGGCATTTCCTTTGCTAATGATGTCGCTGCACAGTGGTAACACAGCATGGTCTTTATCTTCACATATAGTTTCCCTCTGTTCAAGTAATAGGAACTAATGATAGAGAATATGATGCACAGTACAGCATTGTTTGATAGCTATTTTCCCCTGTGAAAGTCAATACAGATAACTGAGAAATTAAACCAACAATCTGTTTCTAGGTCTGCATAACAAAGTAATTCTCCTTCTAATCCTAGGAAATAAATGTAAATAGTTGTCATTGATGCTGTTAAGGGTGTTTTGAGGCTTAAACATTACTAAGCTTTATACACTGGAAGGTTTTTGCTACAGTTGTAGCTTCCTTTTCTATGACAATGCATCCAAAGGCCTGCAAAAGAAAAGAAAAAAAACTAAAACAACCCAAACAAAAAAAAAAAACAAAACAAACCAAAACAACAAACAAAACCTAAACCAAAACTCCCTATATTTCCCAGAAATTCCATTTTATTCCAGAAAGAGACAGGAAAGGAGAGTTGGAAAAAGCATTCTCTTGCAGACTGTTAGGGTGGGATTTGTCTCAGCTAGCTGTAAGCATTTGCATTAATAGGTGTCAACAGCTCAGCTGGTCACCCTGGGCTCCATTACAGTCAGTGGGAAAAAAGAAGCACTTTTGTAACATGATTTATCTAACCTGTTCCACATTTTTGCTTTAGGCTGAGCTGAAATTTAGAAATACCTAATTCTCTCCACAGACTACAAAGGGAGCTCAGCTTTACTGGATTACATGTGAATGCCTGTTACCACTCCGTTGGATGAATCCCATTTTTCCTCTCTCCTCTTATTTTTAATTCATCTCCTTTTTTGTTTTCCTTTTTTTCATGAGTAAATGCTACTCCTTCTTTTAGGACAGCTTGTCCTCCCTACAACAAAATAAAACAATTGTCTAGCCACTCCTGCTTGAGAAAACTCAGCGGAACTCATCAGCACAATCAATTGACGGTAATCAACTAAGTGCTGGGTTAGAAGACCACAGGAAGGTGCATCAGATTTGGTATAGCTGGATATATGTTATGTTAAACGTGGGAGGAGAGTCACATTGAAGAAGAGATTACAGTTTATTGGAGATCATGAATATGCAGACCAAGGACTGATAGATTTCCCCTAGCATAATTTATTTGGGTTGCTCAGTGAGTTCACCAATGTAGTGTGCTTTTCTCAGAAAACATGCCTATAAAAAATCAACACATGCAGAGTTTAGCTCTCAAACCAAAGCAATACTCCTTACAAATTTTCTGCATTTCCATTAATTGCAGAATTCTGTTAGTATGGAAATATTTCTAATACTTTGTCAGCCTCTACTATGTTAATGAACATTGCTTCTGTAGCATAGGATTGAAGAAATCAAATCACACAAAAGCGAAATTACTTCATTCGAACAACACCTTTGCTGCTGCTATTGCATTGCTACCAAAACATGAAGTAGATTAAAACTAACTTTGATACATCTGGAGTAACTGCAGCCATATCTCTGTGTATAATTACTAAAGAAGTAGTTATTCCTATGAAGTTGGAGTTGTGTTAAAATAATAAGGAACATATCAAATTGAACAACAGATATTTAAGGTTGCCCATAGAGGCTATAGAGTCTTCATTCTTGGACATATCCAAAATTGCCTTGGTCAAGGAGTTAGACATGCTGATCTCCAGAGGTCCCTTCCAATTTTACAGTTCTGTTGATCTATGAGTCTAAGCAAGAAGTCACATTTAATTTTTACTTCACTGAGATTAATGAGATGCTTAAGGACAGTGCACGTTGTACCTGTGTGTGGGATTTAATTTTCAGAATAGTGTCCCAAAGATGTGAGTATACATCCTGTGTTATACCTAGAAATAAGCACTTTAATGTCTGCTTTACAAAGTCCAGACAGTCTATAGCTATATCGAATTGATCCATACAATATTCAAACTTCTGAACAGAAACACACAAAGATGTTTAGATAGCTCTCTTATTCAGGGTGGGATTCATTTTGGTAGCACTTTCAGGACTTAAAATATCTGTTTGGACTAGACTAATTGATAAAGCTTGCCTTTTGTCAGTCCAAAGATACAGACACTTTTAGAAAATTATTTGACCTACCTGAAGACAGGTTTTGATAATACACAAGATGAACGTCCAAGTGGAGGTCTCTATTTGTTTTTCTGAGCTATGGAATGAGCCTACCCTGCTGACTGAGACTGAATGCATAAATTTTAGTGTTTAAGCTTGACAAGCCCAATCTGAGTCTCAATGTAGAGACAAAAACCAAAACCCTTCAAAAAATAGTAAAGTTGATAATATGACATGTGAGAATTCCATATTATTTCAGTATCCACTAGCTACCATGTGGAAGGGCCAGTTAATTGACTGTTTATTATTGTAACTTCAATGCTTATATTCACATAAACTCAAAAGGCTCACAGAGATTCCCCAGAGTATATCATGGCAATGATTATTTAGAAAGACAGCATAATCAGGCTTGAATTCCATTTTACTCTGGTTATAGTATGTTTTCTGTTGAGTTTTACACTTCAGTTTCATTACAGAAGCAGTTTTACTGGATGGGTTTATATAACTAAAATAAATGTATGTATGCAAAGATTTTTAAAGGGAAGTTGGATATCTTATATTAGACAGTAAAACTGCTTGCTTGCTTGCTTGTGTTTCACGTCACTAGGATGCCATGGAATAACAGCTGAGTAAACTGGGCTTCCTTTATTAGTAGTATAATTCTTGATAATGGAAGGAAAAATAATGTCAAGTATCTGGAAATGGATGACAGATTTATAGTTGAACTCTGTGCTTTTTACATAAAGCTGTGGAAGTGGAATACTTAAGTTACTGTTATGCCATGATTCATTTTATAAAAGCTGACCAAGCCTTTGGTAGAGTTCACCTTGTTAGTGCTCTAGGCAGATGTTATGGATTCTCTTGTGACACTCATGGTTCAAACATAAGGATGCCACAGAGCTTTCTTGGCTAATGCTAGCTACTAACTTACAGTCTTCTCTTTGATGATCCACAAATTACCAGCACTCAGAGTAGTTCATTCAACTCAGCCAAGATGTTTCTTAGAAGCCCTGGGGAATCTGTGCAAGTGCTCTGACTACTTAGAAAGTGTTTCAGTTTCCTGCTCTTAAAAATCACTGCCCTAAAGGACAGAGTTGTCTTAAGAGTTGCAACATTATTCAGAATCAGCTTTATAAAAGAAGTTTTGAAATTAAAAAAAAAAATATATGTTTACTTGAAAGCTCTGATTTCAATAACAGAGCAACAATTCATAAATCTCAGAAAATTAAACCCATTATTAGGATCATATCTAAGGTTTTGCTTTAACATTTCTTAGCTGTTTTGGAGGGATTGCTAACAGAAGCTGACATATCCTGGAAAGTTCTTGAAGTGAAATTTGTTCTGTTGCTGGCTTTATACAAGCAGATTATAACTGGTTACATCTTAGGCTCCTGCTCTGAATGAAATGTTCCCTAGATAGTCCTCAAAAAAATATTCTTTCCCTTCCTTTTTTTTTTTTTACTTCTCCTATTTCCCTGTAATTTGGCAATGGGACTTCACATGGTACTGCTGAAATTTATTCATCATGTTTCTCCCTTCTTTTTTAATGACCCTTATAAAAGTTGCAAAATTCAGTTTACTAAAGTTTTTTTCTTAGGTAAGAAAATCACATAGGAACACAAAAGGATTAATTTAAAGACTGATTTTTTTCCCAACTTACTGTCTGGATTTAAATGAACCCATCACACTTGAACTATAATACACCCAAGAGATATCTCCAGAGGTATTTTCTATAGCTTTTATTCAGCACTGTCCTTGGTGCAGCAGGACCAAGGTGATGATTTTTCCTAGCGTTTCCTGTACAATGTAAATATCCAGTCCTAACTACATATTTAAATTCCAGACCTCTAAGGGAAATGGGTGTAAAAAATCAGTGGTTGGGTGTCAGTGATTGCTGAAACTCCCAGATTAACTTCAAGGCATTACTCCAAATCCATGTTAATGCTGTTGTAGCTAGGCTAAAATCAGTCTTCTTTAATTTTTCTCTTTTTTTCTGTATTAGTTCCTGCACAGTGATATGTTCTCAGCAGCAGTAGACAGTGACTGTTTGCAATCTCAGTTATAGGTGATTAGGTTACTTTTCTAAGAAATGAATTGTAATTTTCCAGACCTAGGAGGGAGCAGGATCCAAACTGCCTGCTTGCCAGGGGGCACAAACACAATTCTGCATTGACACTCACTGAAATATTTAAGCTGGAGAAGATGTCTGATTAAGCAGAAGTAATAGTCTGGAGGCTGGATTCCTTCCTCTCCACTTCAGGTACCAGTCAATTGACAATAAGTAACATGCATTTCAGAGGGTGATCCAAATCCATGTACATGCTAGGGTTTTTTGACTCTACTTAACCAATTCTCCTTCTGTAGATCTCCATCTCATTAACTCTTATGAAAAGTCTACAATGACCATACCCTTTTCTTAAATGTTCAATATTTAAATGGAGACAAACTCTATCTGGTCCTAAGAGCCTCAAGAGCTTTTTGTTAAAGATGTTTCTTGGCAGGTGTGGCTGCACAGGGCATTTTAAATTAAGCAGCACTGTAAATTCTTTCATGAACTCTAGGCCTCAGTCATTAAACTTTGCACTTTGCTTTTTGTTGTTGATTGTGGAAAATTTTTGATGGAAAAAATCAAGTTGAATCCCAGTGTGACATCCCAAGGTTACGCCATTCCAACTGCAGTTCACATCAGTAATATTAGGAGCAGAATTTCAACATTGTCTATACAATAATTTGTATCTCAATTGTTACATTTTCCAAATTTGCATTATGAGCATTAGTGCTGTGCAATTAGTGCAGAATGATGACAGTTTCCATAAAGTCCTATTTGCCTAAAATGTTCAATTGCCTTTACCTATAGGTTACTATGTATTTTTTTTAAAGACTGATTTCATTTCATTGAACTGGCTTGCCAGGCTCAGATGGATGTGAATTTCAAATGGCAAACACATAGTATATACATACCCTAATGAACCTGCTGTATAACTGTGCAGAAGTATCTGTATGTTGGTAACTGTCAATGAATAACAACAGTACAGAACCTTAATTAACAAGTGGGAATGTGATACTGTTGGATGGTGTTATTGCTTTTTCTGGGAAGAATTACTGCAGGTTTAATCACAGATTAGGTTCTTGGAAAATCATTTGCCTAAAGCAAAGAAGAAATTGGAAGAAGATATGAGTATACAGAAGACTTCCAGCAATCTTATTTTCCAATATTAGCAAACAGAAATGTTTGCATTCAGTTAACGTAGTTGAAACATATTGTGACACTAAATATCATTTTAAGGCACTAGGAGATTCTTTCAAGTGAATCAAACGCATCCACTGCTGCTATACTAAATTTTAAAGAAAACATCCAAAATTCCAGGAGTTTCTCTGCCAGAACTCACTATCATCTCACAGACTCTACTGCAGAAGTTCGATACTTAGCCATCAATGCTGTAAACAGTCCTTTTCCTTAACTTTTAGTATTATTTTATTGTAACATACATCATTGGCAGACCAATTACTTTGACAAATTCCTTTCTGTATTGTTTGTTTCTACATATGGCTGAATCTAAGCAGAGATCTCAGGAGCATGACCACAGTGCATAAAAATAGTACTGATGGTTTAAACATATATTTACCACCAAACTGGACAAAAAAAAACATTTAAAAAAGGACAGACTACTAAGTGAGTAATCACTGAGTAGATCTCATTTAGTTTTCCTACATGTTGATTAGAGCATACAAATGTTCAAATTGTAAGACTTTTTATGGATCCAGACTGACCTTTGTTTCCTATTCATGCGATAATTGCATTAGGTTTTGAATAATAATATTCATACAGGAATATTTACAGCTATAAATTCCACCATTTGGTTTCACAAGGATGTGCTTAAATCACCTATTAAAATAGAGGTAAGAATTTGCAATGGCATACAAGTTCAACACAGTCACAAATTATTAGTTAGCAGATCATTTATGATAAGCAGTGCAGTAACAGATCCTGCCCTGCTCTGACTGTATAAGATCTGGCACCCCTGGAAATAAGCAGATTCTGCATGCCTTGACTTTGACCTTTGATAGCACCACAGGTGTTGGAGCCTATCCTAACTGCCATATTAAGTTTTCTGAGCATGACTTGTAGAGCCAAATCTCAGTTTCTCTGCTTCATCACTCTAGACATATGAAAAGATCCAGAAAAGCGGGTGACACAGCTTGCGGAGCTGATCCACAGCCTCTGAGCTGGGCAGGACTAATACTCATTTTTGAACACAGTTGCCTGTGTTCAAGGTCAGCTGTGATATGGGGAAATTATGTAACCTTGGATGAAACTTTTGTAAACGCAGCAAAATGCACCAGAAAACAGGGAGAAGCCTCTTCTATTGCTTCTTAACCCCAGGCACTGCACTGCAGCCATGTCCTTGCATGCATCTTGGTCCTTGCCTGGTCTTCCCTATAGATGTTCCCATGCCTCCTTTGCTGATTCTACCTTGCTTTGCTGATTCTACCTTGCTTTGCTGATTCTACCTTGCTTTGCTGACTTAACTTCCCAGCTTGACTTCTGGTTTGTTTCATCACAGCAGACTTCACTGATGATCACTGCAATAATTGGCTGACCTAATTACCATCTTCAGACCTACTCTACTCTTCTTCTTATGGCATTTTATTGGTGTGCTCATAGCCCCAGTCCATAACTCCAGCTCCCTGCCCTCCTCTTGAGAGGCAGGCCACTCCTGCTGCTTCCTAACAGAAAGATGCAGTGGGGGGAAGAGCAAAATTAGAGGCCACCTTATTTCCGGATGGAATATAATCTGTTAACAAATGTATACCTTAGGTGATACACTCTCACATATCTTTGTATGCATTTTAAACTCAGGAGAAGGATGTTAAGAGAAATATTTCAGCTTTTCTTTTAAAATGGGGACTGGGTATAGACAGCAAGGGAACTAAAACCAGCCTTCTTCATACTCCAAAAAACACACAGCTTCCCTGCAGATGCCTGGAATGAGAAGTGCACAAAAGATTTCAGAGAGATCCTTCAACTGAAAAATAATGATCTCCAGGGAATTCTGACAAAGAAAGATAAGGCTTGGGACCCTGTTGGTGGGATTCAAGGAGAAAATTCAGCTATGCCAAGCAAAACACACTTAACTCCACAGTCATCCTGAAAGCCATAAGAAACAATAGGGTGACACTGTACTTGTGTGGTTTGATTGATTTATTGGAAAGAAAGTGGGGTTGTTTTATTTACTCTGAACTGGAGAGAGAGCAGTGTCACATTTAAATGAATATATATTGATGTATTTTACCTTCTGCTGTATATCCCTCTCCTAACCCTTGTTCCATGCTTCAGCTACTTCAGGTAAATGCAGGATTAGCTGTAATATTATTATTTTTATTTCACATATACTTTATATAACCATTAAAGTATGGCCATTTATCTGAATGCCTTTCTAACACACCCATGATTCAAACACAGCATTTCTATCCAAGAAGAGACTGAGTAAAGATGCGCAGATGAGTAAGGTTGAGTTTTACTCATTCTAGACTGTTTTCAGGGAGACATTGTGATTTGTACCCATTACTGACCATACTGGTATTTCTACATGCTGTAAGACCAGGGATGGATCATACTTTTAAACCAACTCTTTCTAAAATGAATGGAGGAATCTCAATTACTTACGCATTAATTTAATTCACATCTGTATGGGAGTAGGAAGCTTGCTCTTTGGGGGAGAAGAAAGGGCCGTCTTTTAGTTGAACCCACTGTGGGATGTGAAGGCTGCTGCAAACGTTCTATCAGAGGAATCTGTTCAACACTGTCTCCTCCTGACACTCAGACTGACTCCTCATACATCTAACACAAATGCTTCTGAGGTTGATGAAACTTCTTTGGACACAAAGAAAGAGATGATAGGCACGCTTTCAAAATTCCTAGTCACTAGCAGGAAATAACAGTTACAGCATGATCTGCCAATTAGCGATAAACTATGATGCTGTTGGAATCAAGATCTATAATGAAGACTATGTTGTCGTGGCAAAATGGTTGCATAACTAGAACTAGAACAACATATTTTTTTCTTTAATATAAACTATTAAACCACTCCTATAATATTTATTATTAGAAGGTTTAATATAGACTATTGAACCTTCTCCCCTTCACATTAATAGAAAATTTTAGATTTGCAATTTGGACTGAACACAGCAAATATGCCAATCTCCTAGAAACTCAGGTATTTTAACAACTTCTTGTTTGTGCCCAGGTTTTTTGTAGAAAGGAAATCCAGGCAAATGGCCCAGGCAAATGGCCCAGGCAGGAACCCCAGTATGCAAACCAGAAACCTAGTGTTGATAGCTGGGGAATGAGAACTCAGGAATGTGCCAGTAGCATCTCTGGTCAATTCTTGCAACACTGAACCACAGTAGGAACTTTGGGATGTCAGAGTACTTTGAGTCCTGATATTTCTTAAAGCTTGGAGAGAGGCTGGATTCTGTGTCACAGCTCCAAGAAAACTTATATATATATAATATATAGCCAGATATGTATAGCCAGATCCCAAAGAATTTGAATTGATAGCAAAAACTACATATTTCCAGCTTTGCTGTCTGAGCCTGAAGAAATGTGGGCTCATGGATCCTTGTTTCCCAGACCTAGTACAATCTACCTTCTGTACTTTCTCAAGAACCATGGTCAAGAGTGTTACATCAGCTTAATTGTGGAGCCAAGTCAAGACTCTGTTTTGATAACAGGAATTTGCTCACTCACATAAATACCGTGCTGTGGGGAATTAAATTGGATGTGCTCTAAATGTGATTATTGACAGAAATAGGGTTTCTGAAATCAAAGGTACGAATCAGAATAGGAAGCCGTTTTCCTCACTTTATGCTCTATATATGCTTGGTTTTTACGAGCAGGCACTTATTTAAGAAAATTACATGCTCCATTTAGTGAAAGCAATAGAGCTGCTTTAGTGTGAAACAGAAGTAATGAATGCAGCGTGAGGATGGAGATGTCACATACTAAAAATGGCTCTGGACTAGATCAGATTCATTTGTCAATGGAGTTGTGTATTTACAGCAGGACCGAATTTACTACAGTGCTTTGTCTTTTCATTGTCACTCATTAAGCTACTTAATATCCTACTTACCTCCAGAGGAAGAACTATATGAATATACACTATGTTTTCATTTATTTTTTATATGTCACGGTAATACAAATGTAGCATTCTGTATACTTGTAGTTAATAGCCACCAGAAAAATCCTATCCATTGTTATGTAGGAAATATAAAGCTGCTGATAGAAGCAACGAGTCAAGATAAATTTTATGTCTGAAGATGCTGAAAAATCTTGAAAGATTTTAATGAGCATTTTCGTTCATTCATACATTGGCACCTTTTTTGACCTTTGATATTCTTTGAAGTTGGACTCACTTAAGAAATGTGTTGTCGTCTTATCACTATATCCTCATTTAAAAGTTTATTTTGTGCATATTAGAAGGTTTTCAAGTGACATTCATAGGGAGTGATTTGCTTGTGCAACTTCTAGATGAGCATTCTGTGTTTACAAATATATCCTATTTTCTTTGCAAGTTATTTCTGTATTACAATCCCTCCTGTCACTCACACATGCAGGGAATTGTTTTGCAACAGCAACACAGCACTATCTATATATCTATCACAGATAATTGGTTCTTTGGCTGGTCAGCTATATTGTCCTTGCTTCATGCTCTGCCAGACCTTGAAGGTGGGAAGATCATAATATTTTGATTACATCTAGGGCACTCTGAAAACATTCACATTAATGAGCAAAATAAACAGAATGGTGGAATGACATAGGAGATGAAAGTGCAGAGTGTTTTCCAGATGGGTAGAGCAGCTTAACAGATAGGCTGACAAAGTAGGTTTCTGACAAACTAGAGTAAGATATTTAAGCTTTTGCAAGATCATAGGGCTATTCCCTTTCACAAGAATGTTGAAAGATACTCAGACATTTAAGTGTCTTTCTGGACCACAGCCTTAATAAATTACAAGTTTAGGTAACTAATTTTTCCTATGGCTTCCTTCTGAAATACACCAGGTGTCATATGAGCATACATCCCCTCAACAATTGTGCTAATGGATTTTCTGCTAAACAGTTTTCCACAAAAAGGACGAATTCTTAGCCAGATACATGGCTCTGCCAAATTTCCTTTAGATGAAGATTTTACGCTAATTTCTCTGTGTCTTTATTTATTTATTTTGCCTGAGTGTTTAAGTTTACCATGATCACTCAGGATGGTTGTTCCAAAGACAGATTTATATTAATAATTCAACCAAGCCAACTGTTTAAAGACCCTCTAAAGCAAGGTTAAAGGTTAAGTTTAGAGCCTTGAACTTCAGATATCCACATGTACTAGGACCATTTTCATTTCTGTACCCTCAATTTCAAAGCTGATGGGAGCGATGTCCCCACAGTATGGAAAAATGATGTCCTCTCTTTTACATGGGTTTCCTGGTATCACAGAATACATCTGAAAGATACTCCCAAGTAAGGACACAAATGACAGAATTCACTTCACCTAACATTAAAAGTGAGATATAGCTCCAAATTCAGAGATAAATGGGCTCATT
Organism: Psittacus erithacus; assembly: GCA_009867235.2. Lineage (NCBI taxonomy): Eukaryota > Metazoa > Chordata > Aves > Psittaciformes > Psittacidae > Psittacus > Psittacus erithacus. The sequence continues at coordinate 25,531 of WYDI02033554.1, read as the reverse complement.
TCAGCTGTCTACACACAGAGACCCTGCACCATTTGTGGACTGTGTGTGATATTTGCCAAGGGATGTCAATTATGGGAGAGCTGTGCCATCCTAGGGCAGCTGGAGGAGAGGCCAGGTATCCTGAGGCATCTCAAATGGCACTGCTTATCTAAATGTGGGTAACCTGTCACCTTTATTACAGTCAGGATCTGGGAGACTGGTTTTCTGAATAAAGACCTCCACTCTCCTAAAATGAGTCCAGACACCATAGGCATGATTTGTTTGCTTCAGCCTTGGTATCTACTCATATTTGAGTTGTTCCAGATCATTCTGAACATGTATAGCTGGCAAAAATTAAGTTGGATTCACAGAATACCTGTGACCTTCTGGAGCAGCACCTAGACATCACACAAGATTTCACTGCTCAGCAAAAATGGCACTAGATGCCAACTACCAGACACCTGAATTGAAACCTTAGCTTAAAAGTATAAACTTCTGTTATAAACATCTAACATGGAAAATGAATCCTGTCTTGAAATAACAGATAGCATCTGGACATTTTGCTTTCCTTCCTACCAGGACAGAGTTATACCTTATAGTACATTCATGACTTCTTCCAGTTTTATACTTCCAGCTTTACTTGATACACTTCCAGTAATTTTTCCAGTGAAGTTGCCAACAAATGCATTTCTGTGTCAATAACCATTTCCAGGATATAAATCTAAATTCGGGAGATAAAGGAACAGTTCAGATTTAAGTCTCATTTGTTTTGCAGGCTTTTGAGCTGACATTATTAATTCACATTTCAATTAGTGCTAATTGAATTGTTGAGGTTTCTAGATGGTGGGTTGATAACAGTAACTCATTTCATATAGTCCAAAAAACTGCCAGGATCTTTCAGTCACAAACTCTCTCTTGTGGTTATCTTAGATAGTAAAAGGTGGACTTAGAGGTAAAAAAAAAACAGCTACCAAATATATCCTAAAGCCCGCTGTGACTCTGAAAGGCCTTGAACATAACTTTTTTAAAATCTCAAAGTAATAAAGTACAACTTATTATAAAATCCTGAATTTAATTGTCATGACAGTTTAGGGGTTTCTTGGGTGTCAAATGTTATTCTCATAAAGCAAAGGTTCACTCAGACATTGTAAGGAGATACTTCTCTGATATCTGAATTTCCAGGAGATTGATGTCGACAAGAGGGATGTGATTGCATGTATGTGCTTTTAAAAATATTTTGCCAATGATCTGATAAATATATAACCAAGATATGATTGATCCAGACATCCCAGAAGTGGTTTTGATTTCTATGATTGCCAGAATTCTTGTTTAAAAAAACATCCATGAAATAGAAAGATTTTATTGGTGGTGAATTTGTACTTTCTCTCCATCCTTCATTTTTTTCCATGTTTGGCAGTTATCGTGCAAGGTTTTAAGTATGAGATGCGCGGGCTCCCTAAAGCCTTTCTGAAGTCATTGTGTAATGCCAGGGTCCACCCAAAGGGCTCAACTGCAAAACAGGAATTCTGTGACTACTCTAGATACCACAGCATTCTTTAGGCCTGATGCTTGGATGTTTATTACATCTGTGCGTACTTTGTTGATACTGTCTTTTCTCTTTATAGAAACCTGATAAAAATAATCTTAAAAAAACCCAACAAACCAAACAACAAAACCACCGAAGGACTGTACACTTGGCAAAATTTATTTGAACCACAGCTTTTTACATAGTATTTTCACTGTTCTTTTCCTGCCAGTACCAGGAAGTGCCATTGAAGCAGATGAAGAAAATAAAAGGAGTGTACTAAACTTCTTCAAACCTCAGAAGGGCTTTGAGGTTTCAGGAAGGATCTTAGTCAATTCTTATTTTATCTGAATCTAGTCTTCTTTATTCCTGATGGTGATACAATTCCTCTCCCTCTTCCCAAATGCCTAAAAGCTGGTGGATGAAAATAACCTGAGAGGAAGCATGGTCCAACAATTAATGAATCCACCTCAGACTGAGAGGATTCAGCCTTAATTTCCTTTGAAGACATATATATCCTATGTAACCATTCCTCTCTGTTTCTCAACTTTCCTTATTGAAAAGAAAAAAAGAGAGATTTTGCTTGTGTCATGGTAGTGCTGAGAGGCTAAAGCCATTAAGATGATAGAGTGGAAAAAATACTATGCTAAGGGGCAACCATAAGTTCCTTAGGACATTTTCAAGTTTCCAAGTGATTAATTTATTGCAGCTTAACACATTGTTGCTTTCCAGCTGAATTGTAATTGCTGACTGCAGCATTCTGGCTAACTGCAAATGTGAATTAAATGTTGTAGTATAAATCGTTATGCAGGAGATTAAAGATATAGCACATTACTTTGCAGGCAGGGGGGTTGGAACTAGATGATCTTAAGGTCCTTTCCAACCCTAACTATTCTATGATTCTAAGTCGGAAAGGGAAGGAGATCACGCAGAGAGCTACTACTAATCAGTTGAGTCAACTGCAAAAGCGATTTTGCTCATGTGAACCTTACTCCTTGGTGAAAATACACTTTAACTGGGTTTTCTAAAATTCTGCTAGAATTGTACAATCACCCACTGACTGTGGATAACATGATTTCAAATTTACTTTGGTGTTCAGGACTGCTTGGCATCCTAGCTTTGGTTCAATCTCATTCCTAATTGTTTATATTGTAATGAAGGGTACAGGAAGGGGGTAGGAAGAAGAAGAAAGCTCAAAATTGCCTTCCAGGAATAAAATGTGTTTCAATTTACAGTTAATGAAACTTTTCTTATTATGCAAATTACTCCTTAATGCTGTGGCTGGATTTACTCTGGAATGTGGTTATCATACACATATGTCCCATTGGTTTACATCTCTCAGCAGTCAGGGCAGGTTTATTTTGGCAGGGTGGAAACATCAGTGGTTCTCTTCTTATTCAGAGCAGCAATTGGCACACTTCAGAGTACTTAATGGTTTGTTTTCACAGAAAAGAAAGTTGTTACAATTTGGGAAAATGCTTTTATAATCTTAGAAGTGCAGATGTAGATATAGTATATACACATGTACTATATATATTTATATGCATACATAAGCATGTATGCATATGTTTTGGAAACCATTGAACTTTTAAAATTACCTCCTTCCTTTTTTAAGACTAAAATTGTCTTCTCAAATATTCAGCCCCAGTAGTACTTCCTCTCTTTTCATTTCCCAGCAAATATAATTAAGAAATGATCCTTACGAACTACAGTTGTGGATGGTTTAAAAAAGCAGCTACAGTGTACTAGTTACATGCCAAGGAAGTTTTAACAATGTCTCATTTTAGTTGTTGAACGGATTTAATAGCAGCTTTTGCCAGATGAATGATAACTGAGTCTCAAGAGCCTTGGTTTAGTCCTGCTATGCCTGCAAAAGTTCAAACGCACATCTGGGGGCCACTGAAACCACAGGAAGACTTGCTGTTGACTTCAGCTGTTCTTAGGATTGGCCTCAGAATTTGCATCAAGACCCAATGTGTTTGGGTTCCTCCTTTCCATTTTGGCCCCACATGATCCCATATTTTGAAAAACACTACCGCAAACCCTGATCCATTACACTTTTGAACTCTACTTCTTAACCTTTATTTGTGGATGAATTTCCAAAGCTCTACACCATTTCCTGGTGCTGTAGGTGAAAATGTATTTGTTGGGTGCACCTCAACTCCCGCTCCTGAAGTCCTTCATATGCAAAATTCTATGTTTAGACAGTCCCTGCACAGACAAATGTTAGCCCAGACACAATGCAGTTGGATCAGGAGCACCACATGGCTTGTTCACACAAGATAGTCCCTGCCCATGGCAGGGGGTTGGAACTAGATTATCTTAAAGTCCTTTCCTACCCAAGCCATTCTATAATTGTATGACTCCAGATAGGAATGCTGGGTTTGTTGTTTTTTTTTTCCAGTTTCCTCTAAATGCCATCAATGCAGATCATAATTCCAAATTCAACTTAAAAACATTAGGCTGAAGTGGGTTTAAATTAGAATAACCTTGTTAGATGAAATTCAAGACATATGTAATGCATCTTCAAGACATATGTAATGCATCTTCAAAACCAGCCTTCATAGTCTCCAAATGACTTTATCACTTTCTCCTGAATCTCTTATTTTTTTTTTTTTAATTAATTGATAAAACACAGAGGTTTATACTCTCTACTTTCTGATAATGATAAATTCTTTCTTTGCATTTTGTTTTTGTAGTCTTGTTTTTAAATCCTTCAGAAAAGGCAACAAACATGTCCTAATCAATTTTATAGACATCTTTCCTTCTAGTATTTATATTTTACCTTCCCAAACAAGACCAAACAGGCTTGGATGTCTAACTTTCTAGCACATGTTCAATTCCTATAAGGGCAAGCAGTAGTATCAAACCATAAGTATCTGATAATCTCTAACAGTTTGATAGTTAAAATCTAAGTGAAATTAACACATTTTGAGAAGGCTTTCTTGCAATCTATGTTTCCCTTGTTTGGTCCCTGCTTTCTCTGAGCCCCAGTTTCTCTTCTCTCATCTTGGAATGATTTACTACACCTATACAATTTAAAGAGACTGAGGCTGTATGCTGCTGAATTGAACAATCAATATTTTAAACAAGTATAATGTATAATATAATTTTTTCAGCCATTTGGGATTTATGTTTCTTGATGTGCTAGCTTAAAAAAATATATTTTTGTTCATATTTGCTTTTTTAAATTTATTCTAAACCACGGGGAAAACAATCATATCTCCTCTTCCATTCACCAAATTATCCCTGCTATCTTTTACTTAAAGACTATATTGTTCTCACTTGGAATATATTTCAAGCAGAAATTTTTCTTGTAGACTAAGAAATTGCACAATAGTTAGTAAAATACAGTCCCAAATCTAATTCAAATTGTTATGGCTTTTCCCTCTACTTAATTACCTGTAAGAGCCACACTAAAAATGATTTATAAAGGATCTTAATGCTGTATTTCAACAACTCCTCTCTGGAATTTGTACGCTTTTGCTGCTTATAGAAGGTGATCTATCTTTAGCTTCCCTTGGAGGCTACTTGCTTAGTGCTGAATGTGATCCTCAGTTTGTTCTTCGTTGCTTTCTCAGCACAGTGATCATTATCAGTTATCATATTATCAATTATTGATTATCAATTATCAAATTATCAATTATCATATGTTCTTACATGTTTTCCATGGAATATTATGGATTAGGATATATGCAATTTTAACAAAAAGAACCAATGATATTTATCACAACAATACTGCTCTTTTCTAAACACAACTAGTAAAAATTACAACGCCTAATTAGCTCTGAATCCCGAAGTACTCCCAGTAATCTGCATGGGAATGAGAAAATTATTATTATTTAATGTGAATATGGATGTCATGATCTGGCTTTTAACTATAGAAAATTAATGTATCCTAGAGAGAAGGAGAAAATGCTACAAAAACCTGTTTCTACTTTCATTTGTGTGTCTGAGGATTGAAGTATCCATTTATTTGTTTTTTTAATAACTGACTCATGGTATGGTAAGGTTTTGGGTCTCAGACAACTCTTCTAATATTTTTTCTAACATCTTGGCATTTCTGGCATGCCCATGATAAAATAAATCTTCCTTACTTAAAGAAGCCCTTTGAAAACATTATTTGAATAGATTTTCTCTTGCTGAAGACAGATGTCACTTTTGCTTTCCTTATCTCCTGGGTATGCGGGGTTGGAAAGGTCTTCTTTTCAATTTATTTTATCATTCTACATTTGTTGCTCATATGGTAGACATTTGCTGACTCCATGGCATATGTGTCATGCAAAGCTCAGTAACTAGAGTGTTTTGAACAGCTATGAGCTGTAATTCCAAACATATTAAGAGATTAAAATAATTACAATGTTTATTTTTACAATCTTTCCACAACAAACATTGCCACCCACTCCTATACTAAAAGAAAATGAAGTGACAACATGGTCTACACTCTACATGTCCTACACCTGGGTCGGAGCAATCCCATGCACAGCTACAGTTTGGGCAGAGAAGAGATTCAGAGCAGCCCTGTGGAGAAGGACTTGGGGGTGTTGGCCCATGAGAAAATGAACATGAGCCTGCTTCATTGTGCGCTCGCAGCCCAGAAGGCCAACCGTATCCTGGGGTGCATCAAAAGGAGTGTGACCATCAGGTAGAAGGAGGTGATCCTGCCCCTCTACTCTGCTCTCCTGAGACCTCACTTGGAATATTGTGTGCAGTTCTGGTGTCCTCAACATAAAAAGGACATGGAAATCTTGGAACAAGTCCAGAGGAGGGCCATGAGGATGATCAGGGGACTGGAGTACCTCCTGTATGAAGACAGGCTGAGAAAGTTGAGGCTGTTCAGCCTAGAGAAGAGAAGGCTGCGTGGAGACCTCATAGCAGCTTTCCAGTATCCAAAGGGGGCCTATAAGGATGCTGGGGATGAACTTTTCATTAGGGACTGTAATGATGGGACCAGGGGTAATTGGTTCAAACTTAAACAGGGGAAGTTTAGATTGGATATAAGGAGGAAGTTCTTTACTGTGAGGGTGGTGAGGCACTGGAATGGGTTGTCCAGGGAAGCTGTGAATGCTCCATCCCTGGCGGTGTTCAAGGCCAGGTTGGACAGAGCCTTGGGTGAGATGGTTCAGTGTGAGGTGTCCCTGCCCATGGCAGGGGGGTTGGAAATAGATGTTCTTAAGGTCCTTTCCAATCCTAACTAATCTATGATTCTAAAATTTTCCAAGGTTAAGAGTGAAGAGACTTTCTTAAACTGCATAAATGAAGATAATGGCCTTCCTGCCCTTGCACACCCAAGCTTTCCAGTAGGGTGATTATTACATAACTAGATTAATTGTTTATGATCTTCACCTACAGCTCTTTTTAATAACATCACCAAGAACCACATGAGTCTATATTGCTTCTGCCTGTTGGAAAAGCCCCTAAGTGCCAGGGTGGTATATGATCAGAACTCAGGGAATTGTACGTACCCATCTGTGCAGTGTGTCAGCTCAAGCTCTGGCTTACTTTTGATCTGTGTCACATAACCCTCTCCCAGAGAATTCTTAGTGTTCAGAGGACCTTGTTTTTTGGGGTGATGTGGGTGAGAGCTGTGAGGTGCCATCACCTATCAGAGCCATAGAAATGGCCATTTCATGGTTCATTTCTTTCATCAACATAGATGTAACAATGCAGAATGCCTATATGAAGACTGTCGTCTTTCCTGCATGTTTTATAGCTTAATTACATATAAAATATAAAATTATACCTAGACAAAAAAGAACCCAAAGCCTTCTAGTAGCACATGTTTAGCTGGCTGAAAGTTACAGTCTGCATCTGGAGACTGATCTGAGGACTCTGGGGATTTGGCTTCCAGATGATCAGGGTCAGGGACCTGGCAGGAATTTTGACTCCCATCTGCTTGCAAAGCTGTGTCCTACATTAATTTGCATGACAACATGAGTTAAAAACTAACCTATATCTGATATATGCATCTACACTACCTACATCTTTTATCATAGCTGACTCATGTCCACAATGTTTATACATAAATAGATGCATGTAATTTCTTATTCTTCATGAATAACAGTAGAATAGTACCACAGTATAAACTTTGATCACTTTCTATTTTCTTCTTATCTTAATTTAGTCTAATCTGAACTGTTCGTTAATCTTTGTCCTGTAAGTATGAAATATCTAAGTAAGCAAAAAGTACATGAATCTTATTACAAATAGAGAGAAAAAAAAACCTCACAAGAATAAGTTTTCCAGGAGATTTCTGATAATTCCTTCTTGCAGTAATTGGGCACTGTGCCAAACAACACATTCTTTTTTTTTTTTTTTGTATATATTTGAAGTACTTCAGCTTCTGCTAGAAACCTGAAAATACAGAGACTCACAAGGAAGTGCATTCCTATAACATATGATAGGTCGCAAGAGAGAAATATCTGTGATTTCTATGCTTTCCATGATCAAGTGTATAAAAAAATGTGTGCATATTTCCAGTAGTTTTGGGGATCATGAAATGTATTTGCCAAAAAAAAAAATAAAAAATCCGGAGTCAATCATTACAAATTTTGGACTTGTTTCTGTAAGGTTCCCAAAAGCACACAGTTATAATTTCTGGCATAGAAAGTCCTGGAAGCTGGGAGATATCCCGCAAAGCTAGAGGACTATAGCTGAAAAGTGTCAGTAGATCCTTCTCCTGTTCATAGCGTCCCCTCCCAGTATGTCCACTGTCTGGCATGTCAAAGACAGAAGACTGGGCTACATAAATGTTTAATCGGATCCTGTGTGTTTGCCTTTACATAAAAATCACAATCCAAATGACTCAAGATTTGCAGAGAAATAACTGTGCAAAATCGTCTTCTCCAACTCAATGCTGAAACTTCCATGACAGACATTCAAAGTATGAAACAGTCCCCCACATTCTTTGGAAGCATCTGACTCTGAATCCAAGTGCCAACCAGCTCGCCTTTTTGATGCATCTCTGAGTAGAATATACAAATTACTTTTCCTTTCATTGCAATTTTGTATTGACACATTCAGCTGCAATAAACTTATCTCCTTGAAGATGGGCTGATCCCATCCAGTAAAAGTATGCTGTTTAGCTTCAGTCATGCTTGTAAAACGTTGATGAAAGTTCTGGCCTTAATGTTAGGGAAGCATTCAAAAGGGAAGTGGTTTTCCAAGTATGAATAAATGCTGATTAAAAAGATATGTAGAAATCCAACTAAATTCAGCTTATTTTTCTCTGTTTCTTGCACTATCCATTTCTTTCTTTAAGAAGAGCACTCAAATTTCAGGTTTTGTAGGAGTTTATTTCATTTTTTAGAGGATTTCTTGTAAGAAGAGAAGGAATTAGGGTGTAAAAAGGTTGCAGCTACTTGCATTTTTTTACTTTCTTGTTAGTATTTTGGGACTTTTAAAGTTGATTTTCATGCAAACCAGATCACAGGAATTTAATAGGTATTTATTCAATCTCATAGGAAAACTCATTTAGAAAAGGAATAGCAGGTTTGGATGTGAGAACACAAAGGCATTGCTATGTGATTAGGTCAAAGAATAACACAATACAAATATCCTCACTCAAAAAAAAGCTCAAAGCTTCAGTTTGCTAACAATCAGTGGCCCTCACCCAGAGAAGGATCTAAATGTGAATATAAATATATGAGATATCTCATTGAAACTAATGGCATACCCAAAATCAGGCACGCTTGTGAATCCTTTCCTGGCGGATTTTTATAGTTTGCTTGCACAGTCATCAAAAAATTGCAGAAAGCCATGGATATAGCTAAAGTAGCTAACAAAGAAATAATGAATGGGAGCAAAAGATTAGTTCCAGAAAACTGCTGAATGGTCCACTCATGTTCAATCAAAGTGCCTGAATTTTTGACTTGGTCATGGTGAACACAGAATCTCCAGGTTTAGTCTCCAAAGGGCATTGACAGTAACCCTGGAATCATGTTGCAGATGTTATCTCGTAATCACCTACAGCACAGGCCCCAAAAGCTCATTAAAAGACTCAGCTTTGTAGCCATGTCTCTAAACACTCTTTTCCCTTTCCCACATATCTGTTCTCATTTATTTCACTAAGCTGTAGTCTCATAAGCTGAGTTTTATGTGAAGGTTCATTTAAGTTATTAAGTGACAATTACCCTTTCAAGTTAGTTTCTGATCTCGTTGCTCCAAAAAGACCGTATCTTAGACATGGACACCAAGAGAAACAGCTGGCTCAAACTTGTTGAGAGGAAATCATACTTCAACAGAAGTCCTGTGGAAGCTTTAGAACTGCCTCTAAAGCTGACATATGTGCCCCTTATTTCCTCCTTCTCTTTAATAGTGCTAGTGAGGCTTAGAACGGCTGATGACATTAAAAATTTAAGGTAGTAATCAGGAGCTAAATCACACACTCCATCATGCTACTCTCTCGTGTGGTACAGAGGTCTACTGCAGATTCAGAAGGTGTCAGATCTATTCCTTGGATAGTTCTAATATTTTTCCCTTCACTTCTGCAGCTTCTTCTTTCATGTCGTTTTTGTTCTCCTGATTATTGCTCACTGATATAAACTGCTTCACATCTGAGAAAGTTTCCCAGACCACTTCCTGAACCTACAGGCACTGTTAATAGTAATAATAATGAAACATTTATCTACATATTACTCCTGTCTCTAAAATACCCGGGGCTCTGTGCAAAAACAAATGCCACCCAATCAAAATAACTAGAATAAAAATATAATAAACACACTAAAAATGCAAACAGGTTTGCAGGTGTTTGGACATAAGGTCACCCAGATACATGTGTTTTAGCTCAGCATAGATTGTAGCAAATTCTGCATAGCCATTAATTGAGTTAATCTTATTACAGCAGTTTCTACTATAAAGTTCAGGCTCTTGCATAAGCATGTGTTTATTCTGACCCAGATTTAAGTCTGTTTGAGCAGCGTGTGGTCAATACACTTGTTCTGCTGACAAATTTTCATTTCCACCTCTTTGTCTACAAAGATTAATGCTAACTACACCAAAGACAATCAAGCCAAGTACCTTAACTATTGAACTGAGGCGATATTCTCTGTGCTGCTGCAGATCTATCATCTATCTATCTATCTATGTATCCATCCAGCCATCCATCCCCTGCTATTCGTATGAGTTAATATATATGCCAATTTATATATTGATAAACAAATCATATTGGTATAGTGGTACAATACTGGCATGCTGATATAAATATCCACTGGCAGACCAATGCTGTTCTCAACTTCCTCAACAATTTTTGCCTCTCCTATTTATCTCTTTTCATCTCATACAGTCACTACCCAGTGTGTTCTCTCCTAAGCTGTGGAACCAATTTTCTTCCCTCAGTGACAGCCCAGTCCTGGCCATCATGCCAAAAATGCTTTTTTGCTACATTACTTAGTAGACTTGTGTTTTCCTCTGCTGGTGTGATTAAATAAATAGTCTGCACTCAGATCTCAGCAAAATCCATTGGGACTATATGTCCAAGTCACTGGGATATTTTTTCAGATATCCACACTACATGATTGTTCTTGCTTCAGCATTTGAAAGGCAGTCATCCAACTCACTTCTGAAAGAAGCTATGATGAATAGTCTACCAAATGTCTTAAAGTCTCCTTTCTGCCTCCGTAGTTTTGCATGGATATTATTCACCCTGGGAAGTGTGCTGTTCCCCAACATCATGACGGCCCATTTTCATTTCAGATTGCATAGAGTTGTTTTCCTTGGCATTGGAACTGACTGAATGAATCATCCCCATCATGCACAGCAGGGCTGTCTGGGACAGGGCGGTGGAGTAAATTGCTGAAGTGTTCCTTCTTTCTTTTCCTTTCTTTCACCAAGACCTCACTATCTTTAGTCTGACTGTGGTTTTAACAATTCGTATGTCTCACATTTCCTTCATAAGCATGTAGGTGGCATTTAACTCACCCTAATTTTAGCCATTCAAATGTTAGTCATGTTGTATTAACTCATCATCTGGTCTTCCTCTGGAGTCAGCACAGAGACTCTGGCAGCTTCAGCAGCTTCATTGCACGAAAAGGTGCCCAAAACAGTTACACTGTTTGTCTTTAATTCTGATATCTGCTTCTTGAGTCAGTTCTTTTTGTCACTTGTATTTTTCTTTTTTCTATTTCATCATATCCAGGGCTCGTGATAACTCCTTTGTTGGGTGAACTGCAAATGCACTAAATTTGTGGAGACCTAGAGAGGTATCCAGGCATAGTGAGACATATTGATAAAAGTCTTATTGATAAGACTGTTTGTCTGAATCATTTTTATTACATTTATAATGACATGCAATATAATCAGATTAAATCAACTACATTAGTCAAAGCCTAAAACAGTTTGCAGCTGTTGAAGTCAAAGGTAATAATAATATAATTCAGTATGAACAACAGCTTTGTCTTCTCTTTCATATCACTGAAATGTGCCTTGCAACTATATGCAGATTACAAGGGTATACAACAGGTTTGTTGTATGATTCTCTACAAATTCCTCTAGGTAAGGCTGTAAAAGTTTCTTATTTCAGGAAGATTAAGTGTGAAGACAGCTGATCAAAAAAAAAAGATATTTTTAAGGTTTTTGAAATTTCACACTGATTCTGGTTTTGAAATCTTCACAAGAAATTCACATCCTCTGTTTTCATGTATTTTATAAACCTGTTTTGTAGTTAGAAAATATTTGTAAAACAGATGTGACAATAATATTATAAAGATCCTTATTTTTGTTTCCCATTACAATAATGAGAACAATTTGTAAAAAAAGATAGTATCAGTGTTCATAAAGACTTTTCAAGGGTCCACAGCAAAATGAATGACATTCTTCCAAAGAACACATTTAGCTACTTTGAGGTTATCATGGAATATCTAAAAAAGCCTATGTCCATTAGTTTATGATTGAAGAAAGGAAACAGTATGGACAGAACAATAAAAACCTCTGAACCTTTCACAGTTCAGAGTTCTGAGCTAGAAGGAAAGAAGCTGAGGCCCAGACACATAAAGAAAAGCTGAAAAAGGTGAGATGGTAGAAGAAATTCCACCTGCGTGTGTTAAAGTTAAGAGTTTAAGCCTCTCATAAATAAGGATCAAGGCTCCATCTCATACAATGCATACACTGTGCTTTGTGTATGAGCTAATATATGACTCATATAATATACACAAGAGTGCATTATTAATGAGTGACCCACTGAAAATGTCAAAAAAGCAACTGCACCGGAGTGTGGACATAGTGTGATCTGCTCTGTGGAACAACAGTGACAGAAGCCTCTGTCCACCTCATTAACATCCCTATTCAGAAGGACTGGCATAAAATGAAATATTTCACAGTAGCCATGACTAGGTCAAAGCCTCTTTAATTTAGAGGATGGTTTCTGACCTATGAGAACGTAGAGTTATATGTATTAACAATTATTTACATTCTGTTTTGGAGTGTGCTTATTTGATATTGATCTTTCTAGTGTTCTGCATTTGCTACAGCTGTAGGGGAAGATCCTAAAGGCTTAACCAAAGCTGCTTTTGGTTAATAGTCTTCCAGTCACATAGTCTCTCAGCAGACACTGGTGGATGCCTACGGAAGAAATTAAAGACAAGATGGAGTGCTGCTTCTAAAAAGCATTCCTTTAACCTCCATTTTTTGTTTCTTACAAATTTCTTGTGCAGGAGAAAAGGTCTTCAAATTTATTAGCCCTTGATTGATTTTCATTATGATGTTTTTAGCTGCCTTTTCAGCATATTTTCTAAGAATCATAGAATTTTAGAATGGCTTGAATTGGAAGAGATTTCAAAGATCATCTAGTTCCAGCCCATCTGCCATGGGCAGGGACAGCTTCCACTAGACCAGGTTGCTCAAAGCCAAATCCAACCTGTCCTTTTCCTTTGAGGACTACAACATTTACAGTTTTATTGGATCTTTTCTGCCTAAGAATAAAGCTTTTAATCTTTGTCATTAAAGAATGTACAAGCCTGCCTTCTATGTCTTTCCGCACTTTTGGTTTTCCTGTAGTGTCCAGTATAATTTTTTCCCCGTAGCCCCTTAGTTTTTAATAACCTTTTCTTTAATGTCTTTTCATATGCAGGTGAAACCACAGCCTTCCTCATTGAAAGATGAAGATTACATTTTTATGAATTTTTTATTTAATTGCTTGTTATTGATTAGACACTTCTGAAAATGTAAGCGTAACCCCACACTGGGAAGTCCATGCTGAGATGACCTAATATGCTTTTTGTTGCACCTATTGATTAACTGGAACATTTATCCTTAGTGACATCTGTCATTATAGTAATCTACAGCTCTATATAAATTACATTGTCTAAGGACAATTTGTTTGATGAAGATTTATTCTTAGCATAAAGGAAAAGTTTCCAAGTTTTTGATTATTCAACCTTTCATATTTTGTAAGGGTGTAAACTAGGATAATCACTGTCTATTTAATATTGGGATCAACAGTAACATTGTTAAAGTGAAGTTCTGCCATTGATATTCATAGCTGAATTTAGATATTCTACCACAACAGTCAGCTGTAAAGAACAGATTCACTGTGGCACATTACATGCTTGGATACAAAGAACAAAGAAAAGCTATGCATGACATACAGAGACTCATCTGTCCATATTTCAGGATTTTGTATGCTTATAGCAATATATTGGCATAAGTAGAAGAATATATATATTATTATAATATATTATTGCCTACACAGCCAAAGAGTGCTGAGCCTCCTCTCTTTCCCCCCAAAATGTGTTTTATTATATGGAAAAAGTAGTAAATATATAGATCTATTATATAATCCATGAATTTAGTGCAAATTGAACAGTCAGATTGCAGTTATAGTACAGATGTTCACTTTATTGGCTAGAAGTCCAATAAGGGCAGTATTTTGAATTTTAAAATATAAATGTGCATTTTCATTTGGAACACATACAGAACCAGGTAAATGGGTGCACATGGAAATTACTTTTAAAAGCATTTCTATTTGCAAAATCCCTATATACAGAACACATGCTCAGAAATCTGGTTGCTTTCCATTTTCAAATTGCCTATAAAATTGGAAGTATTTCCATAATTTTAAATTGCCCACATAACATAGGAGGGATTGGAATTACGGTTGCTCCTCAAATTTGTTTTTATAAGCACCTGAATTTGGAACTGATTCAAATGACATTTTAATATGCGCTGGGTCAGGCCATGCTGATTTAATTTACAAAATGTATTTATCAAGAAAGGGGGAAATTTAAAGATGTGGAAAATATAATAAAATATGAAACTAGATGGCAGAAATGCACCCGCAGAATATAGCTGTGAAGTCAGTCAACATTAAAGGGTAAAATGTAAGACTTTGAGGGCTACTGATGCAAAGATGCTGAAAAAGCTCATGAAAGCATGTTTCTTTCTCTTGAGAAACACATAGACCCGTGTCAAGTGATCTTTTGAGTAGCTGGCAAGCTGAAAAACATTTTTGCTGAACACACAAGACATGAGCTAATCGATAGTGTGTACAAGTGTCAGCAAATAATTTGACTCATACATTTTGAAATTGATACAGACTCAGCACATTGCTGATGTTTAATTGTTAGAGAGGACCATTGATTTCAATGCTTGATGTATTAATGCATTGCACGTACACCTAAGGATGTTGCTGGATTTTTTTCCCAAAGATAATCTGATTGCATGAAATCTGGGTACACCACTAGGATGTCTCCTGGTTTTCTTAAATCCTTCCTGTTTTTCACATGGTCTTAAGGAAGGTGCTATGCAATATGCAAAGAAGAAAATTGCCACCCACTGAATTGCCAACAGTGCTGTTGTGTAGTGTCTCTAGCACTTGTAGGGCTCTTGGAATTTTTCCAGCCAATCTGACCCCTGCCCTACATCAGTGAGCTTGTGGAAACCAGGTTGAAAGCTTCAAGCTACCTGGATAAAAGTAAAATCACCAACTGTAAGGTGTTCTGGCTGTATGAATTTATTTATGGACTAACATAAACTTCAATGAAAAGCTCCATGAATGCTGAAAGCAATATTAAAAAAGTGAAATTATGATTATAAGGTGCTGAATTTTCTATATCTCTGTTTATTAAAAAAACACCTTCTATTAAAGCAAAGCAGGTATTTCAACCAATAAAACAGCGCATTAAGTCATAGAATAAGAAATTACCAAAGCAGGACAAATAACTTCTTGAAAAAATGAAAAGCAGAAAGAAACCAATCAAGCAAGACCCAAGAGAATCCAAAGGTCAAGAAAGAAAAACTCCTTTCAGGTAAATGGGTGCCTAGCAAAGGGTTGCCTGAAACCTTGCACTGTGATTACAAGACGTGCATGGAAGCAGAAGAAATCAGTGTGGATCAGCCCCCACCAACTCCATTAACCATGTTCTTTAGGGGTTTATCACCTTCTTCTCGCTTAAAGATGTATTCTTCTAGAAGTTACATAGACTAACAGAGATAGCAATGAGTCCTGGAAATGTTGGCTATGGAACCGTAATGTCAAGACACCAAGGCAGAGAAATGTTTGTGAAGGAGCTGAAGTAACAGAGGTACTCTAGATTATATAGTTTAATAAACCATTAATATAATTAATTGATTGATAATAAATCATTGCAGCAATAGCATGCGATGTGTGTAATAAGAAGATACAAGTTCATAAAAGGGCAATTCTGATCTCTATGTTAATTTCCCCTCAATAATGCTTTTTGTTAAAATTCAGTACATAGTTTGTTCATCACACCTTCCTGTTTGTGTGATTATCTTTGTCATAACTGAAATGTCACACTCTTCAGTTTGAGTTATTATATTTGTCATAACTGGATTGTCTGGAAGCAAAGAGCCAAGAAGCAAGTGGAATCCAAACTAGCTTACATCAAAGTAATAGTGAGAAGGAAAGAGTCAAATACGAGCAAAATTCATTTAATGTGAATGTGCTAAGACTTTAAACATGTCTATCTACAGAAGTATTTGCCCAAAACCCCATCATTATACCTTGTGGTTGATATGCTGCAGTACAGAACCCTTCTCCAACACACATATAGTGCTTTTATCATACAGGGCCAGCACGCACTTATGCAAGTATGGGTGTACTTGAATGCAGACTAGTGTGCATCACTCAGTTTAGATTATGTCTAGAAATACTTGTTCCTAGTAGGCACAATCTAAAAAGAATAGTATTTTTAGATAATTTTTGAATTTTTTTTGCAGAATGAAGCAAGTATAAAGGATTTTCAGAAAAAAAGCTGCTCTTTTTAAAATAATAACTTTGCAAAAAAATGGAATGTTGTTACTTTGGGTTGTTTTTCTTTTTTTTTTATAATTTTAGAAAGAACAAATATAAGGACAAAGCATTGACTGTTCTTACAATTTATATTTTGGAGAATATCAGGACACATTCTTGTACAAAAAAAAGCTCAGATAGAAAGCGTATGCCAAGGGACTGATGTTGCTGGACAGTTTTCCTGAGACAACAAATGAATGAATAAGTTTTGCTAGTGATTGCTGCTTTGTAAAGTTTTTATAGCAATTCCATACACTTGCTGTCAAATTCTCCAAAGCATCCCTGTCATGGCAGACTGATTTTCAAAGGAATTCAACCTTTACTGATATACCGAAAGAAGCAGTAGGTTTTCAGAGGTGCTCAACATAATGTGTGCTCTCAGAGAGAGACACTCAGTAAGCAGCTGATCTGAGGGCATGCTGCAAACTCATTGATTTATAACTACTCTGGTTTCTCTGTGAACCATTTCAAGGAAGAAAAAGACTGAGGAGGCAAACTGGAAGGAGAGGTAAAACTATTGCTTTTGGATGCAGTGTTACTGGCGACACAGTATGTTCTGTTCAGAGAAAGCTGTGGGAGATCACTTTGCTTCCCTTCAAACATTTTAAACATATTCTAAATGTAAAAACATCTCTACTTCTGACATTTTCCCCTCCCTTGGTAAAATAAATGTTATTTGATTTGGCACATTGCTCATCTTACTCGTAAATGTCTCTATCCTGTTTAGATACTAGTAGACAGCTTATATTTGAATAAAAGTTCCTTAGAAATAAGAAAGAAGAAAGGAAAGAAGTGGTAGGAGAAAGTAAATAAGTAAAATATACAAAAAGGTCAAGTTTTATGCCATCATTACTGATTGTGACTGCTACAAGAAGCAGTTTTGTGTGTTTGTATGCACAAAATTGTATATTTTTAAAATATAGAATGCATAACAAATCAATGTATGCATGTCTGTATATATATGTGTATTTGATTATACGTACATAAACATAATTGATATATGTATACATGTTTCTATATGTACATGTATAATATATATATTTCAAAGTTTACTTATAAGCAAATTTGTTTTCTCTCCACCTACTATCTGTCCCCTGGTCAAAGGCAACCTATGCTCCTTACAACAGAACCATATCTGGAAACTGGAGACATTGTGGTATTTCTACTTTGGATGCTGACAGGATTTGTACAAGCTTACCATGTTTCACCTCACTCATGCAACACAACAGCCCTGGCCTTTGGGGTCATTTATGCCTCCCCAGATTTTGCATATGTGAATTCTACTGCAGAGATTTAAGCAGGTTGGACTGTGACAGCAAAATTGGATGTGATCTTTTCTTTTTTACTTTTTTGACTTGATTGAATTTTTCTCAAAGTCGGAGGGATGATTGTGATGATTTTGCCTTTTGTTTTGAATTGCTATGGAATTTAAAGTTGCATTTGAAAATGTATTTAGAAGAGAAGAACTGTCTTTCTTAAATAGTCACAAAATAGGCAACTCTAATGAGGTGGAAAGTTACAGAGAAATTTCAAAACAAAATAAAAGAAAGTTTGAATTGATTTTTATGGAAGGCATTATATACTCCAGGATTTACATAGTGGAACACTCAGAAAAGGCATTTTAATCCTGCACACTATTATTCTAACAGTTGACTTCTTTCACGTAAGTACTCCCTGAGTGGGCAGTGCTACTCAAGTGGACAATTTTAGCAGTGTATTCAGAATGCCTGTATTGAGTGAGTCATGACCAAAATTTAGGGAGAAAAAAGTATAATCCACGTGCCAGCAATCCCAAGGACACCTATATTTACCTTTCCATGTTGTTTGAAGTCTGATGAGTGTGCACTGTCACCACCAGCTCCAAGGGCTGGAAATTCACATCTTGTCTGCATGCAGGGATGGAGTTCAAAGCATAACTGAGTATAGAAATCAAAGAGGAGAAATCTGTTTTGCCATTGTTTGGTATAATGTAGATTTTTTTTAAGATGTAGAAGTAGAGTAGCAGACTAATTATTCCATGTAGTCACTCACATGAACTGAAAGTCAGGTGACTCCCAAAGGCTCTGATGGGTGCATGGTTCATAGGGGCTCAACTGATATCAGAACAGTTTTGAGGCATGAAAGAATTTGAAAGTAAAGAGGGATTGCATGAGCTCTGGGAGAATCAAAACCCAATCACACTTGCATTTTTGCTGGGGAAGGAAAAACAGCTGAGTGTAGTTTAAGACACTCACTTCTTTTATTTCATCTTAAACCTGTATTTTTACAATTTCATTATTTATTTTTCCAGGTGTTTGCAAATTCCCATTTTAAATACAGATGATATAGAAACCAGTGGCAGCTTTTGAAAGGAGGTGTTGACATAAGGCTTTGACACTAGAACATTCTGTTCTGTAGTCACAGAAAAAATGAAAAAAAAAAGATTAATTTCCCTGTGCTTTTTCAAAGTATGGTTCCCCAAAATTTTGCTCATTAAAAGTGTATGATACCCAGGAAGAGGTCACGTGTCTCTAATTTAAAGATAAACTGAAATCAGGTCCTTAAAACTAGAGAGCTTTGGTCAATCTCTATGCTTCTGTCCTTGATGGTAGAGTATCTTATCATAGTCCATCATGTCTTGTTGACCTGGTCAAAAGTCATCGGCTATGCCCAGGAGGGATTTTCTATAGGACTTGATATTTAGAACATACATTCCTAAAATTATTTTCCCTGTTATAAGGTCATGATCAACCTTTTTTGATTTGACAGAGCCCTCCTGCTTTGTTAAAGGAAGCCTTTGAATGGACTGCTCCTTGCAATATACATCAATATTGCTGGGCTTGACAGAAAATCTGGGGTCATACTATTTGAATAATACATGTCTATTGTAATATCTTTAATATATCTCTATAATAATATCTCTAATGTCTTGATGGACTGAAATAATGCCTGCAAAGACAAAATTGTTGATTACTCCTTCTTTCCTGAATCTTGAGAGCAGATGATCAGCAACATCTCATCATCTTGTGTAGCATCAGCTTTTTGCACATTTTCTTGGTTTGAGACCAAACCAGAATGTGTATCCCCACCTTCATTTTTTACCCCTTAAAAAAATGCAAGAAAACTGCAAACACTAACAGAAGATTAAGAAAGAATCCACTGCTTCAGCATCATTTTTCACACATTCACAATTTTTTTTAACCCTTTAGAAATCTTTGCTATCAGTATCTGCTCTTGCTCAGATTCTTAAAAAAGAAGTGTACGGTTTTGGGAGATTTTCAATGACCAGGAGGCATTTAGTGGAGAACTATATTAAGTAAGCTTGAAAAGACAATGTTTGTTGCTCTCTTAAACCTTGCGAAATACAATATAGGCACTCTAGTTCCCTTTGACATGCTTGATTCAATTTCAAATCACTTTAAATGAGATTCCGACATGCCAGAAATGCACAGGATATCAATATTTTCTCCGGACATCCAGCCGGTTGATTATAGTTCATGGATCAGCATAAGTAAGAGCACAGACGTGTTTTTTAAATTTCTGCTAAACACATGTTGTGAGTAATTTAGAACTGGAGGTGCATAACATTTTTGTTTAGTGATCTCTGGTTAATTATCTGCTTTGAGTATCCCATATGTTTGTTTTAAACAGACTTTTTTTGTCCTAACAATGCAACAATGTTCCAATTAGAAGAGAATACACTTAAAAAAATTATGCGTGAACAATTCTCTTCATGTTAAAATTCAAGAGCCACAGACTAATAGACTACTGTGTGAAATTTATGCATATATACATATTTGACACACTACCTGAAAGATAAAATTAGTTTCTTCTTTCTTTTAAAAATATTGACCTGGAACAAACTATGTTGAGTTGAAGGGTTGGTTGGTAATTTTTTTCAGTAATGAATCAAAATAAAACCAAGCAAAAACAAAGGGATTTTTTTTTATTTCTTGGACTTGTGAAAGTCTGTATGTAATCTATATGCAATTGCTGTATTTGCAACTCCAGCACAATCTCATGCTACAGGACAGCAAGAAGTACCTTTTTTTAATTTTTTTTTCCTCTTTTTTTCTGTCAGTTTGCAAAAATTCTGCCACATTTCAGTCTGGGGGAAGGGGTTTATTCAGTTTTATGCATGGCTAAATGAAATATATGAGAGCTGAGCTCATGCGCTTCTTACGAGAAAGGATTACTGAAATTGCTCGAGGAGTAAGATTCAGACTGTATAAATTCACTTACAGTCATCCAGACCTACAGTTACTTTTATCCAGGCAAGTGCCCAAACCCCTTAGCAGAGCCTATATCCTCTCTCCCCCTTTTCTGAAGCTGGATTACTGCAGCCACTGCCATAGGCATAAGGATCTGGGGGCCAGAGGGATCATGAGCCTCTTCTATCACTTAATGGTGAGACCCCTTGGCTAAGACTAGCAGAACACATATGGGTTCCTGCTCCTGATACTAGTTTTACACCCAAAAGTGTGTTGTTGCTGGCTCAAGAAAAAGATTAGAGTTTTAAAGCGAGGAGGAACATTCTCCAGGGCTCCCCGTCCTTCAGTCTATCCCTCTCTCCATTTATTCTTTTGAATACAAAAGATTCAGAATAGAAGCATTTTCACAGAACATTGTTATTTTGATGGAAGAGTGATTTTTGACAGAAGGTTGCTCCACTGGACGGTTTTGTCCCTACCGTCTACAGTGAAGAGCAAGTTGCTATATCAACATGAAGGTACAATCAGGAACGGAATAGAAAAGACCTAGCGGACTACAGGGCTTTGGTGTTACAATATTGTTCTAACCTTTTCATGTATGTAAGCATTACTGAATTTAGAGTGCTTCAGGGAATGCCCAATTGCAGAAATCCAGGGGTAAGGTCCTTGCTTACAGATGCTACAGAATGACTCATAAAATCAATGTGAAATGAAAAAAAGGAAAGAGTTAACCTGCACAAACTATAACCTCAGCTTTGAGCCACTCTGTACCTTGTTAAAGTTGAAAAATAAGCAAACAATTGCAGAGGACAGCTGATGGCCAGTCAACTTTTAAAGCCTGATAGGGTCTGCAATCTGTTCCTAGAAATACATTTGGATACACACTGCACTCAGTCTGGCTACGGACACTGGTGAGAGGCATGTGGATGAAATTAAGGAACTTAGGAAATGAGAAGGAAAGAATTCTTTTGCAGTGGAAGGTGCACTCAGATTTATGGAAGATTTTGTTGTAAAGGAGGCCAAAAAACTTCACTTTCTTATCAACTGGAGGCATGAAATAGTGAAAAAAACTAAAGGAATTAGGTGCACAATTGATACTGAATTCTGAAAAAAGGCTGTATACCACTTCCTTTAGGTTCTTGGAAAATACTGGGCTTTATTTCCAAATTTTCTATTGCAACACAACTTATTTAATGCATGGAGAGAAGCCAGCAGGAAAAAAATCAGTTATTGTCATGTCATCTAACATGGAACAATAGAAAGTAATTCTTAAAATCTATTCTAAAGACAGACTGAAGCCCAAGGAAAAGATAATAATGGCTATATACTGATAAAGAAGGTAGAATTTCAATATGATAGAACTAGTTGCTAATGGAATATGCTACAAGATAGATTCAAAGGAATTTTGAAATCCTGGAGCTATGGAAAACAATGGCAACAATCCCATTGGCTTTAGTAAGCCACCAATTTCAGTACAAGGTTTTTAAATTAGGGGCGAAGATAATGAGAAATCTTAACTCTTATGATTACAGGCCCCTTTATTGAATGGTTACTTACTAATCTTCAGCTTCCTCTATCTCTTCTTCAAATACATAGTAAGTAATATATATTTCAAGAATATGTGTAGAACAGACATACAGATAACATTTTCAGTATAAAGTAATGAATCAGAACTCAGAATCGAGCTGAAACTTTTTCAGTGATGCTGAAGAAAATGAAGATCAGCTATGTGTATTTCTGCATTTACTATGTTTGGCTCACAGAGAGTGTTTTTATGAGCTTCAGAGCCCATCCAAAACCAGAAAATACTGAAAATCTCTCCAAGAAGTTTCCCCAAATGTCACAACATTTTCCATACAATTCCAGGAGAACAGAGTAATTTGATCTTTAAAAATTTACTGGAATTCTTGTAAGAAATAATTCTGACCAGATCTTCAGCTGCTGCTGTAAATTAACCTATCTGCATTGATTTTGCTGACATTTTACTTCTTTGCACCAGGTCTTTCCCAAATCTCTTTTAAACTTTCTTTAATTTGCATAGGATTTGCCTTTTCCTTAAAGGAAATGTGTAAGACTGTATTTTGAGATTTTTAACACTTAAATAAACAAGGTTCTAAGCACCTTCTTTAACCAGACCTTCTCTGAGCAAGGGGTTGAACCTGAAGGTTCCTTCTAGCCTAACATGACTCTGTGATTCAGATTCACCTCTGTATTCTAGGATTAGAGAAATTAATTTGCTTTCCCAATAGCAAGATTTTATGTGTTCTTCCCTCCTCCCCTTTTTTTTTTATTCTAAGAAATATTTTTGAATTCTTATGCTTTAAAATGAATTGGTTATATGGAAATGAATGGTCAACTTCTGCTCAGATTATTTCTTTTTTTAACTACAAGTTGTGAGAGTTACTAATAGTGGGCAGAGTAATAAGTTGGTTTCAAGCTTTCTATAAGCAAATACAAGGTCCAGGACATGTTTCTTTGCAATCGTGCTTTAAAACAAGTGTCTGGAAAAAAAGGTGCTTTATAACTACTGGAAAATTTACAGTAATACATTTCAGGTTTGTGATAAGCATTACTTGTTCATTAAGGAGAATCAAGTTTAAGTCCTTCAGGAAATGCTACAGAGCTGTATATTTTTAAAATATCCCTTAATAAAACCACAGAAATGTTCTATATTTCACAAAATATTTATTACATGCCATTAACTGAAAACAACACCATCAAAGCTGTGGGAAAGAGGCATATGAGAATCCTAACAGTGATATGAAATTATTTTGCTTGCAGGGTTTCCATTTCCAAATCTACCATAACATAACAAAATGTGGCGAGCAAATCTATCAACCCTGAATCAGTGTTTCAGAATCTTGCTTTTCATTCTGGAGTTAAGCTACCTAAAAAGCAGCAGTAAAAGGAGATGAATACCTCCAGTTGCTTAAAATTCTTGTTGAACACATTTATACCGTATCAGTTACATGGTACAGCCAAGTGTTTCCTTTAAGCTTTCAATAATTCAGCTTGGAAAATATGTGAAAATGTTTCATGCGACCAAAAATTAAAACCAAGCTAAATGCCTGGAACATTAATATTAACATTATAACATTGTAGGTGGCATTAATTACTGAAAGGACCACTGAAAATTCCAGCATTTTTTTTCAAGCTGTGAGCAGCACTGTCTCATGATGCGCATTATTTTCTTGTAAGACTATAGGCCCAGAATCAGTTTACTATATAAAATGCCAATGTTCATGTATTTATTTGTCACTTTTGACTTTATAATCGTGAAGAAAAAGAAATAGTTAATTTTAAGATACACATAGCAGAAGGTAAAATCTTCAAATGTTATCCCACAATTTCCAGTCTGACTGGTAATTTGAAACTTTTATGTATGTAAAATTCAGATCTGGATACATATGTCAAAGTTCTGCAAAATATTTGATTTTTCTTAATAAGTCCAGAAGTTCAAGTTATTTAGAGAAAACAGCAATACTCTGACAATTCCTTTCATGTCAAATGTATCTTGACTTTTTTTTATAGGAAGGCTATTTGATTTTGGAAAGACTGACTAGTGTTTGATGTTGAAACTACTGGGTTTGCAGAAAAACTAACACAATTATGATAATCCTATTTGAAATTTATAAAATGATATTATGGAAATCTAGAGATACAAGTACACAGTGTTTCTCAATTAATTTAGTAAACCTCCAATATAATCATTCAGCTTAATCCTTTGCTTCCTGTGCTCTTTTCTGTGAATTTTGGTGTGATGGAGGCAGTGAATATTTCAGCCTTATCTATCTCCAGCATCCAGTCTTTGTTCATTTTCTGTGTGAGGCAGTGGGCACACTCTTTCTTTTGCCTGAATTCTGATATATCTGCACAATCTTTCTAACTTAGAATCATAGAATCATGGAATAGTTAGGGTTGGAAAGGACCTTAAGATCATCCATTTCCAACCCCCCTGCCATGGGCAGGGACACCTCACACTAAACCATCTCACCCAAGGCTCTGTCCAACCTGGCCTTGAACACTGCCAGGGGTGGAGCATTCACAGCTTCCCTGGACAACTCATTCCAGTGCCTCACCACCCTCACAGTAAAAAACTTCCTCCTTATATCTAATCTAAACTTCCCCTGTTTAAGTTTGAACCTGTTACCCCTTGTCCCATCATTGCAGTCCCTAATGAAAAGTTCATCCCCAGCATCCTTAGAGGCCCCCTTCGGATACTGGAAGGCTGCTATGAGGTCTCCACACAGAACCTTCTCTTCTCCAGGCTGAACAGCCCCAACTTTCTCAGCCTATCTTCATACAGGAGGTGCTTCACTCCCCTGACCATCCTCGTGACCTTCCTCTGGACTTGTTCCAAGGTAGGGCCAAAGTGGAAACTTGCTTTTTCGTGTCTTTCAAACTTACTGTGAACCTCTGGCTTCCTGATTTTATTCTTGTATGTTTTGTCACTTCTTTCTGTCCTTCCTTAACAGTGAATCCTCAGTTCCATTTTCTTTCTGATATTCTAATACTGAGAAGCTCATTTGACCTTTACATCTGTCCTGGGTTCAGCAGCAGCAGTCATTTTTCTCCTTCTTAGTAGCTGGT
>WYDI02033552.1:15414-41587 GCA_009867235.2 Psittacus erithacus | reverse complement strand
CATCAAAAGGACATGGAAGTGTTGGAACAAGTGCAGAGGAGGGCCACGAGGATGATGGAGGGACTGGAGCACGTCCCATATGAAGACAGGCTGAGAAAGCTGGGGCTGTTCAGCCTGGAGAAGAGAAGGGTGCGTGCAGACCTCAGAGCAGCCTTCCAGTATCTGAAGGGGGCCTATGAAGATGCTGGGGAGGGACTCCTCATTAGGGACTGTAGTGATGGGACAAGGGGTAACAGGTTCAAACTTAAAGAGGAGAAGTTTAGACTGGATCTATGGAGGAAGTTCTTTACTGTGAGGGTGATGAGGCAGTAGAATGGGCTGGCCAGGGAAGTTGTGATTGCTCCATCCCTGGTGGTGCTCAAGGCCAGGTTAGACGGAGCCTTGGGTGACATGGTTTAGTGTGAGGTGTCCCTGCCCATGGCAGGGGGATTGGAACTAGATCATCTTAAGGTCCCTTCCAACCCTAATTATTCTGTGATTTTTTGATTCTGTGAATTGCTCATAGTGTCCTATCTCATTTTCACTGGGTTTTATGCAAGATTTCTTACTCCATCTTGTGAAGAAAGGTAGCTTTTTTTTCCCATTTTATATATTGACCCATGTCTAAAAGCTACGTGGTTGCTTCCAAGCTCACATTTGGAGAAATTTTGTGTTTTAAAGAGTGTTGTTCGCATTCTCACAATCTAGGAGCCTCCATTCAGAATCATTCAATTCTATTTGGAAATCCTGAGAAAAGCCGTTTCACTTTGGAAAAGGCCAGTCATAGGCAAAAGGGCAGAAGTATCATGCTGAGAACTTGTTAACAGCGAGCAGTAGCCATACATAAGATGCTGTCTGGGCTGCTAGTGTCTCTTGAACTGTAATGACATCAAATTTGTCACTGGTTGGTATTCATACAACTTTCAGAAGATTCAGAAATATGTATTATACCATCCTTCTCTGATAATTCCCAATCCACTTGTTATGCATGCATGACTACTATTCAACTTGTGTTTTCATTTGCTCTGGCTTAACATTATCTGTTGCAGTTTTCTTCCCCTCTTCAGTAATGATGGACTTCACAGCGAGAAGGGGAATTAAGAGGAGCTAGGATATGATTTAGAAACTGTGAAACTGTGTGCAGGCCTTTTTTTTTTTTTTTTTTTATTAGCTTATTTGCAGGAGCAAATTTTTTTCTCAATCCTCTTTCATTGTTCTGATAGCAGTTTGAAATACTCGCTCCTTTTAAACAATGTACAGCCTTAAGGTATAGTGCAGTCTGGCCTGAAAGAAACGTTTAAAGCTCTTTAGAACAAACAAACAAAAAATGGTAATACTCATCAGTAGCCATGTTTTACATTTCTTTTTAAAGAAGAACTCTCAAAGCTTGCAAGACTGCAAATCCTAATTATACTAAAATGTAGCTTATTTTTATGTGTTTTTAAATGTATTTCCTGAAACATTAGTTGCTTCAAACTGACTACAGTACCAGAGCACACCTGAGCAATTCCAGTAACTTCTTTAGAAAAAAAAAGACCAACAAAATAAAAAACCCAAGAAAAATGGTTCGTGTTTATCACCAGCATTTAGGGGGTGGTCTATGACAGCTAGAACTGCCTGAGCACTTATAAGGCTGCAAAACAAGAAAATTAGTTATGACTAAAGGGGACAAAGAAGGCAATGTCCAAAAGCTGTGAAGAAGCTTGCTATTACAGAGCAGAATTTATCAGACTGTGACAATCTTTATTCTACCTCATTATTTCTAGAGGGCTCCTTCTAAGTTCATTCTTTTATTGTGACAGGCTTTTTGCAAGCAGCAAAAGACAAAATAGCTGAAGTACTTCCTCATTTAAATAGATAGCAAAAGCAGCAAGTTTCTAGAACAGGTCAGAGCGTTGAGCAGAGCCTCCCTTTCAATTCTTAACGGCTGCCTTATTCTTTCTAGGCCTGACATCTAATAATTTTGTTTAAGCGTGGGCTTTTGGGGGGGGTTTGTTTTGGGGATTTTTTGTTTCTTACTCATTTAGACATCTATGCCATCACCAACATTTTTGTTGGAAAAAGATTGTCATTTCCTAGTCTGGTGAGTCATAATATAGGTTGGCCTGTGAGAAGCAGTCTCAACTGCATTGATTCTGTTCTTATTTGCCATAAAATAAAGGGAATGGAGAAACACCAGAGGTCATGTTTATATCCAGAACAGCGCCATAAAATGTCCTAGGCAATTCTCCATTAAGAAGAAAACAGCTTCTATTCCAGCACTTCCCCAGCAAACATAAGCAGATCTATCTTCAGCCGTAGGGTTAATCTAAGCCAGAGGTTTCCCAACAACAGTGATTTGGACATTCGTAGTATCCTTGAATGAAGACCGGTAGCAGCAATAGCAACATCACCCACATCTTGGGACTTCTATGTGTTGCCTTTTATATGTATCCCATGGATTAATCTAAACATGGAGTTACTGTCTTTCAGCAGTACCTGCTGCTTATACTTGTGTGAAACAAAACTGTGTAGATAAATGCTACCAGCAGCAGGACCTCCGTTTTCAGCTAAAGATATAGGACATGAACTAAAGGCTCAAATACCCTAAGACCATGAGGTTTTAAGGTAGATTGCCTAAAGTGAGGTAAAAGAAGTCGACATAATTGTGCTGGGATGCTAGAGGAGTAGAGTTTAGACATGGATGGGCAAAGAACATTGGGCCTGCATTATGAATCCAGAAATGGAAGACAAATGAAAATATATTGAGCTGGGCAAATGCAAGGCAGAAATCAGCAGTGACTAGGATGTGCATCTGTCCTTGCCCAAAGCAACCCTCGAAAGCCTTTGATCTCATGTCTCCTATAACAACAGAAAACCAAAAGGAACGTCACTTCTCCAGTTCAGCTCCAAGGAATGAAAAATTCTGAAAGCTATTACTGGGTTAGCTTGAATGATATGGGTTTCGTATTTGTAGATAACCTGTGAGAATGACAAGAAAATGTCACAATGGAGGTTTTGTTTGCTTTCTTTTATCAGACTTAGTAAATAATTCATGTACATATGCAAACACTCAAGTGAGTCCAAAAGGAAATTATTGTTATTGCAAGGACATGAATTAAGCTATGAGGAAATGCTGGAATGAATGCTACTGTAGAATTTTGATTCATGCTCTTTACATGTAAATAGTATGTACAGCAATAAATAGTGTGCAATCACAAAACTAAAGGTTATATCATAATGTTGAGGTATTCATAGGGGAGCAGAATTAAAGTTTAATGGACAGTCTTCTTACAGACATATATACACAAAAAGTACTTTGTCTTTACAGTCCTCATAATCTACATTTTTACTCGGTAATACAGCATATATTAGAAAAGCAACTGCAACACCAAGTTCTTTTGATAAAACTGGATATGAAATATCTTGAAAAATGCTTGTTTTTTTTTAATTTTAAAAGTTCTTTTCAGGTTTTTTTTTGTTTGTTTTGTTTTGTTTTTTAAGTTATTATTTTGAAGTCATCAAGATATTAAGGGTTGGCTTTTAGAGCATAGTTTTTTGGACTAAGCCATGACAGCAGGAGAAAACTACAAAACACTTTCATGTTACAGCATATTTTGGATATGACAATGTCAATAATGTCATAATATTCTGCTGATAATAATAAGCAAGTATAATAAAGGTAAATGTTGCTGTTTAGGCATATATGTTTACCAAAGCCTTGTATCCACTAATCAGAAGCTCTATAACATGTCTGAAAACAGTAATTCCTGGCCTGCCATGTGCCAAACAAATATTTTTTAAGTAGCAAACCTGTGTGTCTTGCTGGTGCACATTGTGCTTGAATTTAAGTCTCCCTTCTCATAATTTTTCCTCATGCATCACTTCTTCTCCCCTTGCTGACAAAAAGATAGCATTTAGCTCTCCCTGAACCTCTATTGCTCCATTCTAACCTTTTCCAATATGCTGGTATGGCATCTGGAGCAACCTGCTGTTTTCTTGCTCTTTGATATCAGCAATGACAAAAATGGAAGTTACCTCATGAGTAGCAAAAACTGGAAAGTAATTAGTTGGACAAAAAAGTAAATTACATTTTATTTCCCATCTTAGAATTATAATTTCATGCTGTTTGCTGCCATTTTTCTCCACTGATGAATGATTATAGATTATTTTTTTCGCTACTCAGCTACCTTAAATTTTAGATAGATGCTGGTTGGTTAAAAGGAAAGCTAATGGACATCTTCTTTAGAAAGGAATAAAAACGTAGCATGACATGATAGCTGGTAATGCTAACCGCAGATTTCTTTATAGTCAGTATAGCTCGTCTGTCCAATCAGACTGTAGCAGCCTATAGTAATGCGGTTTGTCTGTCACAAGACCCGAAGAACATATGATGATAAAGCACATTCATTATCAATCAAGTGTGAAGAAATTAAGGGTAAGTCACAGGAAGCTAGATTTCAGGGTCATGTCAGCAAGACAATTTAATTAGGAATGGAGCATAAATTAAGACGAAGGTACCTAAAAGCTGGAAGTTCAGCTCATGCTAAAAGCAGCAGACTGATGTTTCCTGCCGTACTTAAGTACCCTATTCTCCTTTGATGTCTGCTATCATTGTTTGAGCACAGTTGGTGAAAACGGGTACTGTTCAAATTTACTATGTTAATTCACAGGGATGTTAGTTAAGAAAACAGTGTTAGTCAAAACATTGCAGCTGCATTTATTCTCTTTCTTCTTTTTTATTATTTTTCAATACTAAAATAAATAAACCAGGTTTTGCAGTTACCAAAATGTTCCATATACTTTCTAATCATAGAAAGTATGTGATGGCTGGTTTGCAGACATTGCAGTCTATTACAGAACAAGGTAATTAAAATCGCAAACTTTAAAACCACATGTAATTTCGTCAATGATTCTTAATTCCCTCTCTAGAGTCATTAGAGCCATTGTGTAAGTATGTTATTATAGAGTTATTAGACATGATCTTTACTTGATCATCTCAAATTACTCTTCACTGACAAGTCAAGTTTGCTATTGAATGGTTCCCTTACTGAAAATGCTTGATGACTCAGTGATTTCGCAGATGCTGATAGCTACAAAAAGACTTGTGGCCCAAGTTAACAACAGGATTACAATATTTTTTTAATTAATCACTTAGGTGATGGATAAGTGCTATATTAATAAATATTGTGGATTATACTAAATGATAGCCCTAAAAAGACAACCTGAAATTATAAAATATAACTGTATCTTGCATTTGTAAAAGAAACTAGAAGAGCAGGTGCGCACAAAGTATAATGACATCCCCATAATAACAGTGAGCAAAGGTCATGAATGCAGCCTTTTCAGCTTGTGCTTAGCATACCACTGATAGATATTCTGAAGTGCTCAGTATCAGCAGAAAACACTATTTGTATTTAAATATAAGCTGGAAATTAATCGAAGGTACATTTATTTGAGATCTTCATTATAATAGTCTTTTCCTAAGTCTGTATTTTACTAGTTAGCAGGCAAGTTTTCAACCCATGTTACATTATGCTGGACTTACTGCCTCATTGTCTCCCTGCTTGGTGTGTATGTGCACCTGCATGTGTGTATCTTAATCAGGTTTTTTGTCCCTATTAATCAGTGTTACCTCCTGCAAACTGATAAGCTATTAATTGGAAAGCATTAATTTACCTTTTAATTCAATTATAGTATTTCTGTTTCTACAGTAAATACTGATAAATACTTTGACACCAATTCAACTTTTGTCTTCCTCTTCAGGTTTTCAGTGTTTCCACACTCAAACTGAATAAGGTGATTGGGTTTTTTGTTTGTTTGTTGTTGGTTTTGGTGTTGCTTTTTTTTTCAATCAGATCTTGCCTACTTTTCTCTTTTTATGTGTTCTTATCATATGCTGTCCAATTTAAGTATCTGCTATCTAATTTTTTCAGTCTTTTACAATTTATAAGGATTTTGTATTGGTTTTCTAATCAAGATTCAAAACACACAGGCAATAGGGCCTGATTACTCATTTAATCCTTGCTATCAGTCATACCATTACTTTCACTTGACTATCTACCATACTGCAAAACCACTGAGATCTAGCCGGGCATAGGCTAACTGGTTGCAGAAATCTAATGGTGCACAACTCTTTTTGAATTACAATTAGTCTACTTATTACATTCTTTCTCCAGTATTTGTATAACAATATCTATAAGGCAGTCTCTAAACACAAGGAAGGGTGGTCCATCTAGTCCAGCACCGTGCCACAAACGGTGGCTAGTAAGAGCAGTGGGTCTAAGAAGGGAACAGAACAGTCGTGCTTTTGTAGCATACTCTCATTTCTTGCAGCTCATAGATGAGCCAGCTGTGGTCCTTTGGTTTGGTGAGCACCTTTCTGCTGAGAATTTATTTAAAGGTGCTTTTAGTATGGAAATCTTCCTGACATGCAAGAAATCCTGAACAAGTTGTTCCACAGCTTAATTATGCACAGTGTGAAAAACTTCTTTTGTCTTTAGTGGATCTCCAACATAATTCAGTTTGCTTCTCCAGTTCTAATATGGCTGCTTTCTCCCTGTCAGCCATGTTTTTTATGAGTCTTCTTCATATTTCCCACAAAGATAATTTCTCTCACAAACATAATTTCTCTAAATTGTAATGTTCTTTAATATTAAACTGTCCTTTGCTCTATCTCTTTAGCCCTTCTCTACCCATTTTCTGAGACTCATGTCTGCATTTTCTTGTATACCAGATGAGGGCACATCACAGATTTTTGCAGCAGCTGAATGATATTTTAATTTTGTACCTAAGGGCTTTCTAAATATCTTAGGTGTTTTGCTGAAATGCTGAAAAATTAATACAGGCCAAAATTTGATTTTCTGTAAACCAAACAGAGCTCTGAATTTTACTTTCTCCATGTCTAAAATATAGCATAGTCTAATTAGGGGAATTGGAACTTGATGATCTTAAGGTCCTTTCCAACCCCAACTATTCTATGATTCTATATAGTATCAACCATATATTTTAGGAAATTACATTTTGAATTTTAAGCAAAAGCTATACATCGGAGGTACTGTCGTGATTTAAGTCCAGTCAGCAACTCAGCCACTGAGCCTCTTACTCACTCCCCCTGCTTTTCCTCCCCCCTGCCCCCAGAGGGATGGGGAGGAGAACTGAAAGAATGTAACTCCCATGGGTTAAGATAAGAACAGTCCAGTAACTGAGGTATAACAAAAATCACTGCTGCTACCACCAATAATAATAATGATAAGGGAAATAACAACGGAAGAGAATACAACTGGTCACCACCCGCCAACTGATACCCAGCCTGACCCAAGCAGTGATCTAACCCTTCCGAGTAACTGCCCCCAGCTTATATAGTGGGCATGACATGCTGTGGTACGGAATACCTCTTTGGTCAGTTTGGGTCAGGTGTCCTGTCTCTGCTTCCTCCCAACTTCCCCTCCTCCCTGGCAGAGCATGAGACTCAGAAAGTCCTTGGTCAGAGTAAACATTACTGAGCAGCAACTAAAAACATCGGAGTTATCAGTGCTGTTCCCAGACTGAAAGTCAGAAACACAGCACTGCACCAGCTACTAAGAAGGTAAAAAATGACTGCTACTGCTGAATCCAGGATAGGTACAGACTACTTCACATTTCACATTTTACTTAGCCACTTTCAGCTTTTAGAAAAAAGGCAAACCCATGAGGGACAGAGAAGTGCACCTTCAGTAATAGACATATTGATTAATCATGTGAAGCAGATCAATGAGGAGTTAACACTCACTCATCAACATTTGTTACAGCAGAATTCAGATTTACCTGGGCTACATGGCATACCAGCTCAGTGTTGGCAAATGTATGTAAATAAATCCATTTCAGCAGAGATGCTGACTCACAGACATTACACATTGCATTATGTCAATAGTATCAGCATCACATTTTTCACTGTTTCCCAGAGTCTTCTGTAATAGGCATCTTTTCACTTGGAAGTGCAAGGAAGATGAGCTGCTAAATTATATTTGCAATTCTTACCACAGTTTATCAAGAGGGACACTCTGGGACCATGGAAAGCTCCACAGATTCTCCTTCAGATACATCATGCTTTGTAGATAGACTACAGCTTTATTATTCAAATAACCCTGAGGACTGGTGGTTTTGATAAATGAAAGCTTTGTTCTGTATTATCTATGGCTTGTGTCTTTCCTTTCTCAGTCTTATGAGCAGCAGCTGAGAGAAAAGTGGTCACTGAAGCCCCTTAATTACAGAGCCAGAACTGCACCACTTTCATACTCCCAAAATAGCAAAGCTTACATGAAAAAATTTAACAATGTGAAATCACAAAATACTGGAAACAGCTAGTGTGACGAATATTTGGTAAAGGTAAACAAAGACTTCATTTAGACAACTTTACATACAAGCAAAACATTAGACTGCAAACAGTTCTGTAATTAACAAGAGAAACAATCTCTTTCCTAACTCTAATGTTGCCCCCAGATCAAGCCATTTGGGAATGAGCAATCATCTTTAAAACCATTGATTATTGTTACTTGCACTGTACTAGTGCTGCTTATTCTTACTGCAGCAAAATAAGACAGCTCCCATGGAAACCCAGAGCACCACAAGTCTTTTCTAAGTCAGACTTCAGCAATGACAAGCTTAAAAGAACCCAGGCAACAACCATAACAACTGCAAAACCCTGATCAAAAGCACCCTCTTTTTATTTTGCTGCTCAGGTCGAAGTTGCCTAAAGCCGTACACACTTCAAATGAACCCTGTAGTACAAGATCACTTCAAACCAATGGAAATCAGAAAGTTTCTTAATGTGATGTCACTGAAAAAACATTTACACCAGTATAACTTTGGTGTATTTTTTATGAAATTAATAGGCACTAAATAAGTTTTGCTTCTAAGCTGTGATGAAAGAAACTAACAAAATTGATCTTTGTCATATTGGAAGAATAATTCATAACAAAGGACTTAGGTATAGAGGCTCTTTACCCCTGTGATTAACTTTCGAGCATCTGCCTTGGCATAGTGCTGATAGGAACTTTTCTGCTGTTCTGCTGTAGTCATTACTCCTGTAAAAGAACAAGGGGAGCTCCTGGATACTGTGATTTAGAAATCCTATAGCACTTATTAAAGGTGTAGGAGCTTTAGCAACAAAGCTGTATACAAATTCCCATTTAGATGATTATCATTAGCTCAGTTTTGACCTTTTACTGGCTCCGTGATATTTCTCATTTAACCTCCTAAAGACTAGGACAATCATTACTATTGTAGTGCAGTCACTGGTCAAGTGCTACATGCGAAAAACTTGCAATACCCCCTGGTACATCTTTTGGTAGGAAAAGTTTGGTCAATATTTTCAGTCTTCACTTTTTGGAATTCCTGTTTCCAAACTTCTACTGGTGTTTTCACCTGAAAAGGTAAAAATGTATCATTGACAACCTGGCTGTTGTCTTGCAGTCCCTAAACCCAGCACCACTACTTCACATCCCTGCAGCGCAGCAGTGCAGCCGCCTTCTGTCCCTGTGTGCAGCTAATGAGGGGGGAGGTAGCCTTTGGGCCCTCCTTAGTATCTAAGGCAGTGGCTTCCTGTATCCTGTAACTCAGTGGAGCTGCCATCTGATACCAGACACATGCATG
Source organism: Psittacus erithacus (assembly GCA_009867235.2). Lineage (NCBI taxonomy): Eukaryota > Metazoa > Chordata > Aves > Psittaciformes > Psittacidae > Psittacus > Psittacus erithacus. The sequence goes on along the minus strand of WYDI02033552.1, from coordinate 31,996 downwards.
GCATCTGACTTCGGCTGCACCCATAACAGGCTGGGTGAGTGCCATCTCCATATGGTTATATGGTATATCTCTGCCAGCAAGCTGTATTTACTGTATGCCTGGCACTGCTAAAGCACTGAATCAACCAAGCACAGGGTGTGCATATTTTAAAAATAGGAAGAAAATCTTTCAGACATCAGAGGAAATAAGCCCCACTCTGCTACTGTGCATCAGCTGAACATAGATAAACCCTACTCTTTCCTGGACATTGAATGCAGCTGGCAGTTACTGACGCTGTCTCATCATAGGATGCAGACTCTGATCCTGCACATTGACTTGCATAAGTAATCATGAACTTCTGAAGGTGAGATCAGCAATAGCAATTAAAAAGGAGTCACATCACAAAAGTTTGCTGTTGATCTTTTATTCATATACATGCACACAAAATACATTCCTAAGTCATCTCTAGACTATTATCATTTTAAAAACAAAAAGAGCACCTAGCTGCATTTTCAGGCTTTGGGTATTGCAGACTTCTGTCATCATATGAAGAAAACAATTTCTAGATATTTCGTTGAAATAGAAGAACCTGAAGGCATTATCCCTCATGTAGAAAACTGGAATATTGAGTGTACTGCTTGGGGATTTTGCAGCCTTTAAGTTGCTGCATCTCTGCTTCAAGCTGAGATAGCCAACTACATGTGACTCATTGCAGATGCTGGGGAAAAGAAAAAAATTAGTGCTGTGTCTCAGTTTCTTCAGAGACAGGCACCTGCTTTAGGGAATCAGTTAAAAATTGAGGCTTATATGATGAGAAAAAAATTCCATCCTCTCTCCAAGGGAGCAAGAAGCTCATCTGTCTTTTCTGTCAAGATGCTGTTGTTTTTTCCAAGGAGTTTCCTTCCTTCTCCAGCATCTGCTCTGTTCCTGGCTGTGGAAGAGATTTCCTAGGTTTGCTGCTTCACCTTGAGGTGGAGAGCTCTGTGTTACAAGTCCACACATGTATGATATTCCAGTTATAAGCATTAAATCAAGATCCATATTTCCCCAGAAGCTGCATTCCTGATTTTCATTCTCAGATAATGAACTATTATTCCAGACAGAAAAAGCAACTTATCAAAGGTGTGGAGGACACATTAGCTAACTAAAGAGCTAAAATAACATTAGTTGATTCTGTCTGAGTTACCATTGAGACCATCAGCCGTTACCTTTCCAGGGGCTTGTGAAGGTTTTCCTTAAAGGAGTAATTCTAGGTCTTTTGATGTGTTTGGATTAATATTTAATGCCTTTTTTTTAGTAAGAAATGCTTTATCAAACAGGAGTAATTAGGTTTAATGGAGAAGAAAATGGGTGAACTCTAATAGTCTGTGATACAGAGGAAATCAGTCCACATCATCTCATGTGCACTCTACATCTCAACCAAACTGTGAGCAGCCTCTGTTAAGGGATTATCCATGTCAGCATACCTGCAGGTACAACTTAATTTCTGACTAGGCCCAACACAAGCACACTGGCTACAGGCAATGAAACATGCAGGTATAATCTCATGATAGAATTATGGTCACACACAAAGAGCAACAGGGATGTAGGGCTTTCCTGAATAAAGAATGGGGAAGGAGACCACAGAACTAGTCCAGTACTCTCTGATCGGAGCCTGAATCTGCTTGATGTTTTAAAGTTACCAACAGGATATCATAGGAGGGCTGCCCAGGTCAGGGCAGGATCCAGCTTATGAGTATATCATTGAATCATAGAATCATTTAGGCTGGAAAAGAGCTTTAAGATCATGGAGTTTAGACTCCATGTTAACCTAGCACTGCCACATCCAGCACTACCCCTTGTCCCTAGGTGACACATCTACACATCTTTTAAATACCTTCAGGGACAGTGACTCCACCACTTCCCCGGGCAGCCTGTTCCATAGCTTGGCAGCTCTTTTGGTGAAGAAATTTTTCCTAATATCCAACCTAACCCCCTCCGGCACAACTTGAGGCCATTTCCTCTTGTGCTATCTCTTGTTACTTGGGAGAAGAAACTTATGCGCACCTCACTCCACCCTCCTTTCAGGAAGTTGTAGAGATAGAAAAGGTCTCCCTTGAGCCTCCTCTTCTCCAACCCCAGTTCCCTCAGTCAATTCTTAGAATACTTGCGCTTCAGACCCTTCACCAGATTCTTTGCCCTTTGAACATGCTCCAGCGCCTCAATATCTTTCTTGTCACAAAAGACCCAAAACTGAACACAGAATTTTCAAGGTGCCACCTCACCGGTGCCAAGCACAGAGGAACAGTGACTTCTCTGGCCCTGCTGGCCACACTATTTCTGATACAGGCCAGGATGTTGTTGGCCTTCTTGGCCACCTGGGCACACTGCTGGCTCGTATTCAGCCGGTTGTTCACCAATATCCTCAATATCCATATTATAGATGGTAAAGGATGTTGGTTTAAGATCTCTTGGATGGCCCAGACGAAATGAGACCTGGATTCCTCCTATCATTTAATGAGTATCTTGAGTATTACAGGATAAAGGGGCTGGGAACATCACTGATTCCTTTGGAAGTCACATGACTTGAAACATGCACGATATAAACAGAAAATATTTTTTGATAAATGCAACATGACTTATAAATTTCATTGAATGTCATGTGTCATGCAGTGCAATACACAGCCCACTACAGGGCAAACAGCACACTGCCAAGGGAAGGGTGAAGAAATTTATCCTTGGATTTTCCATATATTATTTGACCTCAAGCTGTGCAAATCTCTGACTACACTCTGTGCTCTACAGCACTGGGCGATAAATATCAGGGATATATGAGCTACATGCTCTATCCTGATTTCTTTAACCAAAAAATAATGTGAACAACTTGTTTTGGGAATGACAATTTAGCTGAATTATATATATTTGTAGAATTAAGTACTATATTATTTAAACACAGGCACCTGTAGATGCAGTAGTGAGCAAAGATTAAATGCATAAAGGAATAATTTTTGTTACAAGACTGCACCTCTCTGTAGTATGTTTTTGGATATTGCTTTGGTAATTAAAAACTTTATGAGCAGTTTATCGTAGAATAGTAAAAACGTTAAAATGTATTAGCACAGATTGAATATATTCATGAAATCCTTCTTTGGTACAGTAATGAAATTCACTCCACTTTTTCCCTCCTTTCAGTGAGAAATTATTCCATTGGAAAGACATAATAGATTGACTAAATTGTAATAAAATGCAGCATAAATGAAAACAGTTATTTTAAACCAAGTCATGCAAGCTTTTTATTTATGCAGCAACTTTCATTTAATAAAAAAAAATTGCCACTCTTAACTTTTAAGGAAAAATCCCAGCGACATAGCAGATGTGAACTGGATAAACTCATGCTCCCACAGAAATATCAAGGAAGCTGCTATTATTAATCCTTGTGCTACTAAAAAGCTGTCATACTGGAAAATAAGGAATCTACACAACAGAATTCAATGACATTTTTAAATGTCATTCATTTCTTTCGTTGCTGATTTCATGCACATATTATGAGTCAGCTTTTTTTGATCTTACTCATCAACAAGCCAGAACACACAAAAAAGAAAGTAAATGTTTCTTAGAGAATGATTGCTAAAGAACAAATATGGTGGTTCCTAACAGGAACACTATAATACAGACCTAAAAAGGAGGGAAGGTCACTGTAATGCAGACATTGTTACTTGCACTCTGAATATTTTGAAAATTACCTTGGATTTTAATACGCACCCATGGTTTTGTCAGAATCAGTGTCAATTGCTGTATATATCAGAACCAAGAGTTATATAAAATCAAACTATGAAATCCTAAATGTTAACTGCTTTGTTTTCCTTGAACTCAGGATCACGTGTCTAGCAAACTTGAAACTATGCCAACAAATTCCTTTGGAAAACTTTCCACCAAACTGCAAGGCTGTATTTGTTTTCCATGATATGTTACATAGCCATTAAAATGAAAATTAGAAGCTCAAAGAGCAAACTAATCTGTCATGGCAGTTTGGTACAAGATATTTGAAACCAAACGAGCACAGACCAACACTACTATAAATATGTTATTATTAAAGTTAAGTATAATTGATACGAAATCCAAGTGAATCATAGAATCATAGAATGGTCTGGGTTGAAAAGGACCTTAAGGTCATCTAGTTCCACAACCCTTGCCATGGGCAGGGATGCCTCATTAAAGGAATAGTTGCTATTCCATCTACTGAGACTGTAGATGGGTTTTCAATTTTAAATACAACTAATTAACTATGTAATTTTATTTTTCTTCCTAGACTCTGCCTGCAAATCAGTTCTGAGGGATTCCACAGCTTTACCTTACATTAATTTGTAGCTACAATAATTTGTAGCCTTCATTCACAGTGTTTCTGAGAGATTTTATCATTTTCATTCACCACATCTTTCCTTATTGAAGCACTACATCTCTGAATACAGGCTGTGCTGTCTAGTAGAGCTGGTGGATCAGTCACTCTGCATGCAATATACTAAGTTACACTTGGGAAATGTGGATATCTCTGTGTGGAGATTTGCCACCTCAGGTCTAGCTGTCCTTTATCTTTCTGTGAAGTCAAACATATAATTTATTGTTTGGAAGCATTCGGTGTTCACGGTGTTCACACTTATCACTTGTGATAAGTACTCGTAGTACTCAGCAGACTGCCATATGCTTACTATAAGGAAATAAAAAAATAAAAAAGGATTGGAAGTGAAGGACCAAGAGGCAGTACTGTATCTAGAGGTGACCCCTCTCTTTGGACGTCTATATCTTTGAAGGCAAGTTGATTTTTTGAGTAGGGGCACTGTCCTCCAGCACGAACTGTATTGGAAGCCACATACAGCTTTGGGAGCTCAGTTGGGTCTGCCCTGGGGGGGGGGAATGCTCAAGGGGGGGTGCAGCTTGCGCTCCCCAAAATACTGCCATGTGTGCAGCCTCCTCTTTGCTTCAGGTGACAGAAACTGTCCCCCATTCCTTTATCCTGCCTCTTGCACTGGCTGTTAACAAACAGGTATTGCCTGACCATTAGCAAGTACTGACAAGATTAATCGACAGGTACTTGCCCACATTCTACATAGAAACATTTACCATCTACATAGTGCAAAAAAGAGAGTGAAGCATCTTTTTGTTTGACTGATATAAAACTCCAGTGCATTATTACAGTTCCTGAAACAGTGCAGCATTAAACAGAAAGAAGATTTAGAGGCCTGAGCTCCCAGTTGTTCACTGCTTCTTTGGTGGATATCTGCAGATTAATGTGGATAAGAATTGTTAATGAAATGAAAACTTTGGAGAAATCCCCATAAATGGAACTGCTGCATTAATAGATGTAAGGAAACTGTTGTGCTTAGAAACACAGAATTAAATTTCATTTTAGGCTTCAGTACATAGTGCAGTTATGTATTACATAGCTATTTCTATACATAGCTATTCTGTTTCTGGTTAGCTGCTTTGAGAATGCTATTTCATCATGACTCAAAACACTTTCTTGTGTCATCCTGGACAACATATTCTCCATGGAATAAGCTTGCTATATACTAAGCAATCTGAACTAAAATGTAATTGAAGGAAAGGAAAACCCCAGTTTTCCCCTGTATTACATCTGTATTGAAGCCAACCAGTTCCACAGAAAAAGTAACTAGGGTCAAACACTGCCTGAATTGCTTACACCTTCATTTTACTTCTGTGTCAAATGGATTTGTCTTTCCTCCCTCTCATCAATATACTGTGTTTATAGTTGCTAGATTTAATTAGATTACTTTGATTTGCTAACACAAATAAACAGTAGATCTAGTATTGCCTGGCATAAATATATTAAGCCAGAAGTACGTTGCCTCTAGGATTTGTTTAAATCTTCCATCACTATATGTGTTTAATCTAAGAATCAAATAACTTTGAAGAAACTCACAAATTTTCACTTGTTGTCTAAAATATAAGAAACACATAAATCACATTTTACATTGGATAAAATCATACCTATTGCCAATTTAAAAAGCTGAATTTGATCACTGAATTCTGGAAGTCATGGTAGCAGAAATAATGAGATGTTTCATAAAGGACAGAATTAAATTTGCTGGAAGAGAGATGCTAAAAGTGAACAATGCTGAGCAGTACTGTGACTTAAGAGTCTAAGCTTTTCATTATTAAAAATATTCATTATGTATCGCCCCTTTTTGAATATCAGTTCATCCATGAATCAATATTTGTAATTCATGGGAACCTGCTGAATACACAGGACAAGCAATTCATTAGTTCTTTAAATTCCCCATGTTTTTCTTTGCTGTTAGTATTGTTCGGTTTCCCACCTATATCTTTTTTCTTTGTTTGTTGTTGATATATTTGTCAAACATATGTCACGCACTTCTAGTAGGAGCCTCTGGTGGCTAAGCATTGGGCTAAAACTGAATTTAGAAAGATTATCTGTTGTTGTTCAGCCTGCTGACAGAGAACATTGGGGATATGTGGACTAATTTTAAAGACTTTGAAAGGTAACTAAGGAGAAAAGCAAATCTATTTTTCTGTAACTTTAAATTTACCATTAGATACTTGATAGGGAGCCAAGCATTTATTTTTTTTAAGGGAAGAAAACCTATGGTCAAATATATGGCAATCTAATCTATAAATAACGGATCTTAATACTTTACTTAATTAACTTAAATATTTGACTAGTTTTCCTTCAGTTTACTTGTAGAATTTTACAATATATTTGAACTTGTTTTAATGTTACTGAGAAAGTACTTCTTGCATATCTAATATGCTTAAAATATGTTTTCAAAAGATTCTCATTTCTTGAATTGAAAAATAGCTTATTTTAGAAGACCTTTCCCTTTGCTTTGTGTCTGAACCTGATTCTTACAATCGGTTCCCAGCCTAAGCTGATAACTTTTATTTGTTCCTTTACAAAAGCAGTCAGTCATGTAGATAATGAAAACAAAAAGTATTGTAGTAAGTCACTGCTATTGAGGGTTCTGAAAAGTTTTCATTAACAATATGTTTATTGTATTATGTGAACAAAAAAAAAGCATACAAGGATCAGTAGAGCACTAAATATAGTTAATATACTAATGGAAAACTATTGTATGGAATAGTGAATTCCACAGTGGTAACTTAGCGGTTATTCCACGCTTTCTTCCAAGGTTTTAGCAATAATAAATTTAATCAAATTTCAAGAAAAATGTTGGTGAGAGTGGATTGAAATTTTGCATATTATCACTTGTTGGGTTTCTACACTTTAGGATTTCTATTATTAAGAGGATAATGGGAAGGTGATTTAGTAAAGTGTTGATTTAGTAGCATTTTTGTGTAAAAGAAAAAATATCACTTCTATTGAAATACCCCATAACTTATAAGAGTGTAAGATTGAATGGCTAATGAAAGCAGGCAGCTGTATAGATGTAAACCACTGGTCAGTATGGTTTCCTGTCCCAAAATCCACAGATGAAGTTTTGCCCAAATTAAAGAGGGAAGGAAAAACACATAATGAAAAGAAGGTATGTGGCATTGCAGGAACACATCCTGGCTTTGTCAGATGTCTCTTAGAGGCAGAATTCAATTAAATACAGCCTTCAAGCAATCTCTTACTGGCCTTGAAAATCAAACTGCACTGGACTAATATTTACATTAAAATTTTAGGTATGGAAAAAAAGTGTTGAATACACATTGTGGATAAAACTGTTCTGTGACTGAGATCAGAAGCTTCTGATTATGAATAGGAAAACTCCTGCACTCTTGTACATGGCTTAATCATAAAATCCTTTGTGTTAGACAAGACATTTAAGAACATCAAGTCCAACCATTTCAATCTCCTGTACATGTCTTTAAAAGCCATGAAACTTCAGATGGTGCAAACTCGCTTTTTTACGGTTTTCTTCAACCTTCAGATCTATTAACTCACAAGAATTACCTGCTTTTTGTGAAGACTTACACCTCTGGGTAGACTAAAGTTTACTTCCTGCTTCACATTCAGGCAAGCCAAGGCCCAGTCAGACATCAGAAAGAAGAAATTTCCAAAGCTTGCATTTGCCATCTTTAAAGAAGTCTGAGACTGCCATATGTCACATTTTCATTTTCAGGAGTGTTAGACACCTAAATACAGTAATATTTTTGAAACAGTTGTAAAGCCCAATGATATTTCCTGGCATACCACACAGAAACTTGGCGAGATGTTTCTTTTTCTTCCTCCTGCTACCTTTCCCAATGATATTTCCTGGCATACCACACAGAAACTTGGCAAGATGTTTCTTTTTCTTCCTCCTGCTACCTTTTGTGTCTTCAAAGTACATCTTCCATGAGGTTGTTGTGAATACTTAAATGGATGGCATTTCATAGTCAGACCTCATAAGAAATAACAACTAAGTATGTGTCGTGGTTTAAGCTTAATCATAAATTAGAAAAGCATGTAACCTGCTTGAACCCAGGACAGTATGGTCTTCAGTTATTATACTGCCAAATCTGTTCTGCAACACACAGCAGAAGGCGCATTTGTGAACTTCATGTTCTGTAGTAAAAAGTACTGCAGCAGAGTAAGTTTACCAACAAAAAAGTAACATGTAAGCATGTAGAATCAGCTGATGTTTTAGGAACTAACTCAAAACGATGCAGACAGTAGAGGAAAATGGTCTATTAATGTGCAACTCTAATCTTAGAGGATACTTAAAAAATGTGTCTTTAGCATTTATTCCTTTCCACAGTAGGCATGGCTGTTCTTCTGTGTAACTCTCAAAATCATGGCACTGATTCCTACTGAAATAACTCATATGCCACAGCAAAGGTAAGGAATGTTTCCTAGAAGTTCAAAGTGCATATTGTCCAAAAAGTGACAAAAGTTTCATTCTTAAATGCTGTTATCAAGTGTACCATTGGGGCAGGAGAAATACAAGTACAGTTAGTTCTACATAATGGTCCAAGCTTTCTCTGAAGTGACAAGTTGTCACAGATGGGTTTTTCTTCCTGTTACAGGACAAACTTCTTTAATCCCAGGCTGGACTTCTTACAGCAGCCTTTCTCCCTTAAGGAAGTTCAGTTCTAACTGAACTTGGTGTATTTAAAAATGTGGCTGCTGTACCTCACAGGGGTACACATCAGCTGTGTTGCACTTGTTGCTCTAAGCAACTCTGCCCCTGCCCAAGAAGTATTCAGTGGCATCATTAAAATGCACATTATTGAAATACAGACTTTGAAAGCTAATGGCATACAAGCCACTTTTGTGGTCTCCTTTTTAGAGCAAACATTGATTTACTCATTACCAGCAGTAAATTACATAAAGCTGCCTACATATGACTGTACATTACCTAACATATAAATCTGTTAAAGCATATTGTACTATGACATAGTAAACTCCAGATAATGCTGAAGAAGCCTGTTCCAGTCTAGTAGTAGAAACTGAACAGTGGACGTGGATATTCTTGCAGTATGCAATACTCTTGAAGTGAGGAGCCTTCTTTTTTAGGATGCATTATTCCTTCTGCCAAGCATCCAGTTAAGCAGCTGTACACAAACCTCGAATCAATTTTTATAACAAAGGAGAGGACACACAAAAAGAAATTTAAAATAAGTAGTCAATAAAAGGTAAGAAGCAACCCTGAAGTAAAATAAAAAGCCAAAATGATGTTAGAACTTAAAAATAAAATCAGGCCTTCTCTTCAATGTGTGTAATTGAAAAAGATATTTGATCCTTTCTACATCGTTGAAGTTCCGTGGCTGAAAGTAATGATTTGCACTGTAATGCTTCACACTGTAATGCTTCATTAATTCAAAGCACTGTGTAAACATTAGCTAATGCAATCTCATAGTTTCTATGCAAGGCAACCTCTGTTTCTTTTACATGGCAGATAGGAAAATGGAGATGTGTTTTCTTGTCCAAGGACAGGAAGAAAGAGATGCATTTTCTTGTCCAAGAACACACTCCAAGACATGTAGGGCACTGGAACCCTTATTGTCTAGCCCAAGATCATTCCTTTACCCTACAGTGGGTTTTAGTCTACTTCCAGTATTTATTAAGACTGCCTTAACTGTCAACAAATTACCGGTAGCAAAAATGAATGTTTTTATTGAAAGTATTGTATAAAATTTAGAACTATAATTGTAATAATTTAGAAGGTTTTGATCTATTTAAAAATGCATTATTTTCTTTATTCACTCCAATATATGCAAAATCAGAAAAGTAGGGTCATAAATCAAATGCATTATTTTTATCATGTTATTGTTGCACAAATATTCCATATCACTATACAAAACAATGCACTGAACTCAGCAGCTCATAGTCAAATCAGCTACAGGCAGGTTAGCTTAAATTGAGCTGATCTCATAAAGTGTGAACTCAGGTGGGAAACTGGAGGGACAAGTGCTTCAAATAAAAATTCCAAACTCTGCAATAAAGCAGCTCAGGATAGAGCCCAGTTCTGCAAAGTTTATTTCAGTATAGTTATGTATAGTTCAGAAAACTTGATTTCTGTAGCTAACTTGAAACCAGGGAAGTAGACCTGAATAATAAGTTTGCTTCGCAGAACTGCAGTATACTAAGGCATGGTTAATCCTGAGAAAGACTACAGAAATTATTTCTCTCTGTCTTAATCCCTATTATATGAATATTTCAGATGATCAAATATTACTATATTGAAAATAACTTCTGTGTTTGCTGTATTTGTCATACAGTCATATCTTGAGTTATGTGCATGTGGCCTCAGGCTTTATTAGGCAAATATATAGGTATTTCTGGGCTATGAGAGTATAGGTTAATTCCTGTTATGAAAACATTGCAGCATTGGCTTTGTCCCTTTCTTATCCAAGTTATATTTATGGAGATTTTCTATAATGATAATTCAGATGATCACCTGCAATGAAACACCAGCAGTAGTCATCCCTGCCATTACCGCTCACAGTCAGCAAAACCACACCTTTCACCTCTCGAGTAGCTTGCAAGTGCTGGGTTTTCAGCACTTGTGAACACAGGTTCCAGCGGGAGTCAAATAGGTATGGCATGGTGTGCCTAGCATTTGTCTTGAGCTAGAAACACATCTGCAGACTTAAATGTCTTTTTGTGGGTCATGATATGACATACAAATGTGAATTTAGTGTGGCTAAAGTACATACCAGCCTCCTGCAGTACCTGGCAGCTCTGGAGAGGGCTTCAGAGTTCCAGGCCAGGTGGGGAATCAGACAGCCATTTCCTCCTCCATCATCCTTGGGCTCTGTCAGGGAATAGAGGCTGACAAAAAGCCAAAAGCCATTTCCCCACTCTAGAGGAACCCCCACACTGCCTTGTACCCTCACAGTGTCATGCCACTGGCAGAAATAGAGTATACCCCATCCATGGGCATGCATGTGCGCCTGTGTGTGCATACAAGTGCATAAGAAATATACATATGTCTATACATATACAAATCTATACATATATACACATATGCATTTAATAAAAACAATAATTCAATGCTGACAGATACTTCACAGTGAACATTGGCTGAAGTATTCTGGAGCATGCTAGATTCAAACATTCACCCTTTTAAAACTATCAGAGATAGACGCCTCAAGGATTTTCCAGGAGAAACATCATTAAAGGCTAATAGGAAGTTGGACATGAAGACCTTAAAGGGAATAGAAATTGGAATTTCAGCGTTAAGAATAGTCAAGAGATTGTAGAATGATAAAAAACAAACCAAACAATCAGTTGGAACTCATCTAAGCTACTTCATATAAAGCGTGTGGAATGTAGGTCAGAATCCCTTAATGCGCAGGATTATTTTCATCTTAGTACTTTTTTGTTATTTTTTTTTCATTTTCTTTGCATTTCAGCAGATTTTTTTCCAAGTGGGACTGTTAAGAGATACCATTGCACATATAGATGAACGCGACAGGTGACATTTCCTATGAAATCAGGCCTTTTATAAAGAAATATATTTATAAATCTCGTAAATCTCAAAGGCAGAGAGAACATTTTTGGGAGGAGAACAGTCACACAGTAGTGGCTTACACTTTAATTCACTAATTTTTAATATAACTTAAGTACATTATACTTTTTAATGCAGTGAAAATGGGAACCAAACCTGAAGCTGAAAAAAACCGGCATCTCTGCTTTCAGAGGAGTTTTACTTACTGATAGCATGTAAGGAGCTATGTCATGAACTGTGTGTTACACCACCACAAACTTTCAAGAGCTTTGCCCCTTATTGCAGATTCAAAATATCCTTCAAATAAAAATATTTTTTTGGCAGGGTTTACATATTAATAGAACTTCCACTAACTTCCTGAGGCTGACCTTTCAGGGTTCTTTCAAAACTGTCTGTGTTTACCATCTTCTCTGGACCATCTAGTCCTTTGAACTGCTGCATGCATGCATTTCCCTGATGCGTCTGCAGAATGCGAATGACTTCTGCTAGTTACCATGGGGACACGAGCAAGGACATGAAATGCATAGCAACAGTGCTCCTATTTTTCCCATTTTTTGCTTTCATGGCAAGGTAAGAAGAACTGCAACACATGCTAGAGTTTTTTCTTTCTGTTTATCTTTGTCACATGCACACATACACGAAATATTTTCTCTCTTTTAGTTAACACATAATAGATATATGTTGGGTCTTTTGAATATACTTTTGAAATACAAACTTCCAGTCTTGAGGCAGTAAAAGAGACCTGAATTATGCCACTTTTTAACAAAAGCAATAAGAAACAAACTTTGGGTAAAATCAAATATACATATGCATGTCTTGAGAAAGAGATATTTAGTCTTTGAAAGAACAACTACTATCCCACACTACAACTGCATAAATTGGACAAACAATCGATGGAGTGGATTGAGGTTTCTGGTCTTGATTTGGATTTCCTTTTAGAAAAGAAAGAGTACTCTGGTGATCTTAAACGCAGGCAAGTCTCAGCTTGATATTTTAAAAGCGGACTTCCTAACTGTGCTCCCCAGATTCTGTTTCTCTCTCCTTCCTTATCCCCTTTTTTAAACTTACTCTTGTCCTTCTTAGGTCCTTTCTGTCTCAGTAGTAACTAATTTAAGCACTGTTAAAGCTACAGTTTTCCAGGGAGATAAGTAATTCAATAACATGACAGGAATCAATGTTGCTTAGTCACATGCTATTTCTTCATTCTTTTATATCAGTATTATGAAAACCTTGATTTTTTTAGATATAATTTTAATAGATCTAATTATTTTCTCAAAGGATAAATACAGTGAAGACAAACTCTGCTACTGGCACAATTCAAACTGTCAGGCCGCCATAAGTGGCTGTACTCATTGTCCTTTCTCCACTGAATCCTTAGATAAAAAAATGCTCAATTGTTGCTTTATTTTGGTGCCATTATTTGTCTGGTATCATTTTATAAAAACATTTCATTCTCCAAGGACTAGATTGCTCTAAAAGTCTTTCAAACACAAAAGCAATAAATAAATAATTAGGTCAACAAGAAGGCACAGCAACTTTTAACTGCCTATATAAGGACATTACTGTAGAAATGCCCCAACTGTGGTTTTAAGGGCAGTAGGAGTTGGTTTAGCAAGAGAAAACATCTCATTGTGCTTTGAGAAGTGCACAGAAGAAAGAATAGGCACTTGGGGCATCAACTAACAATCTCCTGCGGGGCACATAATTCCACAAACCAGCCTTTTAAGTATCTTACTCTCTCATCTACGAATGGGGCAGGGCCCATGTCTCAGTGGGCAAGCTGAGGCTGAGTACCACAAAAGCCTGAGGTAGTTTGCAAACATGTGACATCTATATGGGGTAGAAAAAGATAATTCATGTCAGAAAGAACCTGACTTTTGTTTTCCAATAGTGTTTGATTGATACTCAGCAGCAAGAAAACTGTAGTCCTGCTGGAGAATCTGTTTCTGAGTATTTGTTAGGGCCCATCTAGAGCTATAAACATTAAGTAGGTCCAGAAGTAATTACAACTTTGTAGCTGTCTGTGCTATATTTTAGGGTTAAAACAATCTTCCACCACAGAGTCTTATAATACCCTTCTCTGTCCCTTCCTTCCCACCCTCAGCGCCCATCCAAGAGGTCAGTCACTGGTAGAATATTCAAAACCAGCCAAAGGAGATAGTAGCTGTGCAGCTTCCAGGCAAACTCACAGCTTTAAGCATTTCAAATACACTTTTCCAACTAAAATGCTTTCCCTCCCCATGTTCTTGGTCTTTATCTCACAATCCTTCTAAGTGGGAGATTAAACCCTTGGAAGTGAAATCCACCTGAAAATCTGCAACTATCAAGGGTGCAGAAGGCAAACAGCAAGTGAATGGAACAAGGGAAGTAAATCTGATATTATTGGACAGTAGAATTTGATTGCAGTTACATGAGTGCGAACAAACTGTGCATATATGGCAGATTTTCCACCTATTTATTTAAATAACAGCTACATTTATGATATCCCATAGAGGATCATAAATATTCAAGGACCTAAATTTTCATTAGTACTCTAGCAAGCAAATTTTCAAAGTGATGCACAGGCATTTAACTGCATGAGTCCCATTAATGTCACTACTTTGAAAATTTACTTTCTATGAACTTCTGGAGAGAGGATGAGGAAAAAATGAAAAAGACTCTGTCATAATTTTAAGAAGATGACAGGGAAAAGCTTGTCATCACTTTGGCACTCTGGTACTTTAATTGGCAAAAGAAAGATTTAAATCACATCTTCAAAAGTAAGCTCCATTTTGGGCACAGACACAGATGGTGACATGCCATCAGGAGTTTCTGCTGCACATAACTAGACAATGTATTAATAAGCCTTTTCCTGCAAATATTAGCAGTTGCCAATCCTGCTTGTCTTTTTCTGAAGAGTTTAGTGGGAGCTCTTGGGTTTTAGATTAGAAATCAGACTCTGTTTAGGATCTGGAATTTAAAACTCTGGAATTCTTTTTTTTTTGTATGTTTTTTTTCGTTATTGCTTTTTTTGTGTGTGTGTGTGTGGTTCGCTGTTGTCTTTTGGTTGTTTTTCTTTTTTTGAGATCTCAGTTCCCCTTTGGCCAGCTATCAAATTACATTAATGCGACTAGAAAATTCTCTCATGAAAAAGGTATTTATGTATGTGTGTCAGATTAACTATGAAGATTAACATTTTTTTGTCATGCATAGTATTGCCAATAGGCTTTCTTTTTCCCTGAAATATGTTTAAAACATATTTTATATTCATGCCATGTTTTTCTATTGTTCATAATATAACATATGAAAGCAATCACAGTTTAGTTAAATATGTATAGTTTTTCTCAAAGAATGCAACAAAGATTGTAGCAATTCAAACATCACTGCTTATCTTGTAGTTCAGCTAGGATACACAAGGAAAGCCATGAGACAAGCCCTTGCACTGAGCTTACTAACTTACAGACTCAAGAGGTTAAGATGGGACAATGCTAACCAATATATGCTATGCATGGGCATCACTGAAGAAAAGACCCATAGTGAATGGACATTAAAGGCCTGATTTCCGTACATGGACATGTGTGAAACTGCAAATTCACAGTTGCTGGTTCACTTGGGCATAGTTCCTTGAAGTTGAAAAGTTGAAATTAAGGAAGATGGAGGTAGTTTTAACATAGTTGTTTCTTCGTATCAGTCTCTGCTGTAGAGAATGAGTGGCATTTTTATAGAATCATAGAATCATAGAAACATAGAATAGTCAAGGTTGGAAAGGACCTTAAGATCATCTAGTTCCAGCCCCCCTGCCATGGGCAAGGACACCTCACACTAAACCATGCCACCCAAGGCTCTGTCCAACCTGGCCTTGAACACCACCAGGAACGGAGCATTCACAACTTCCCTGGCCAACCCATTCCAGTGCCTCACCACCCTCACAGTAAAGAACTTCTTCCTTATATTCAATCTAAACTTTCCCTGTTTAAGTTTGAATCCATTACCCCTTGTCTTGTCACTATAGCCCCTAATGAAGAGTCCATACCCAGCATCCCTATAGGCCCCCTTCAGATACTGGAAGGCTGCTCTGAGGACTCCATGCAGCCTTCTCTTCTCCAGGCTGAACAGCCCCAACTTTCTCAGCCTGTCTTCACACGGGAGGTGCTCCAGTCCCCTGATCATCCTCGTGGCCCTCCTCTGCACTTGTTCCAACACTTCCATGTCCTTTTTATGTTGAGGACGCCAGAACTGTGCACAATACTCCAACGGTCACTCTTCTTTTCATGCAGCCAAGGATATGTTTGGTGTTATGGGCTGCGAGCCCACATTGAAGCCAGATGTTCATTTTCTCATCAGCCAGCACCTCCAAGTCCTCCACTGCAGGGCTGCTCAGAATCTCTTCTCTGCCCCACCTGTAGCTGTGCCTGGGATTGCTCTGAACCAGGTGTAGGACCTTGCACTTGGCATGGTTAAACTTCATAAGGTTGGTGGGTTCATTCAGCCCACCTCACAAGCACATCAAGGTCCCTCTGGATGGCATTCCTTCCCTCCAGCGTATCAACTGAACCACGCAGCTTGGTGTTTTTGGCAAACTTGCTGAGGGCACATTCAATCCCACTGTCCATGTCACCGACAAAGCTGTTGAACAAGACCATTCCCAACACTGATCCCTGAGGGACACCACTCGTTACTGGTCTCCAGCTGCACATTGAGCCATTGACCACAACTCTTTGCGTGCGGCC